>JANTPZ010007077.1:0-14802 GCA_025593235.1 Vachellia pachyceras | reverse complement strand
AAGTGTCGAAAGGGGAGTATTTGTTTTTAATCTATATTTACATTATGGATTACTTGGATTCCGAGTTGGACTTTGTAATTTGTGTGTAAATGCTTGGTTTCGGTTGAGCCAAAATTGGATTATTGTGTATTGAGTTGTTTTGTGATTGACAAAGTAGAATGGAGTTCATTTTGCTTATTCAATGAAATATTGTTGGTCTCTTCTATCATCCTAGTTGTGCTTGGTTTTAGAGTCAACAATGTATGGAGTTGATTTTGTCACTTTGTGATTTCTGTACACACACTAAGTGGTCTTAAGGATCTTATGGGATGGAGTTCATTTCATGTTTTTCGGACCCACCAAGTCGTGTAGGGATTTAGAAGGAGATCATCGTATGACGCTCTGGACCCATGCGAATTGTTGGGGTTTTTGATTTCAAAAACTTAGTGCGAAAACTGATACTTTCCCTCATCTTTTGCAAACTATAATGGAACACTTTGTTTTTAAGAGGCACCCATCATCAAACACACACTTCTCTTTTTCAAAGCTGCCTTTACTTTCGTTCTCAATCAAGAAAACACCAAAAAGAATTTAGTTTATTTTGTAATTAGTCTAATTACAGGATAACTGGCATCAAACCCTGATTGCATTTGCATCACAAGCATAAACCCAAGCTAAGAATTATTGGTACGCCTTGTCGCTTCCGGAGAGAACGACCCCGGGGTTGTCACTATACAACCCTTGAAAATCAAAATTAATATTTTTGATCCATTTTCAAGACTAGACAGTGACCTAAGTTTACAATTTGTGGCTTAGTATAGACCAGTATAATTAAACAAAGTTCAAAAACATATAAACCATAACACATAAAACATAATGTTAACTCAACAATTAGGTGAACTCAGGATTCTTCTCCCCCTTTTTGTCATCAGTCAAACAAGATGAGGAGAGGAAGAAGGAAGGTTAAGAGTCTCAGTGGGAGGAGGAGTAGAGGTCTTAGGAGGAGAAAGAGAAACAACGTCCGTAGGCTATGCAGAAGTAGAGAAATCAATTTGGGCAAGCAACCTTTAAGATGATGAAGGCTCATAAGCACTCAGAGGAGGAACAAAAGGAGGAGTCTGGCTGCCTTTGATAAACTGCTTAACAGTCCTAACTCTACCATCCAGAGCCAGCATAGAGTCTATGAGTGAGGGAAGCTGGCCCGTGACTGTCTCTTTGAATAAGTCAAATAAGTGAGACAGAGCTATGAAGGCAATGCCCAAAGACTTCCCCGAGAAGTACTGTGCAGATGCCTCTAGAAGATTACGCACATAAGTTGACTCTCTACATGAAAGACAGTAGTAAAGGCCTTTCCCATCTTCCTTAACTCTATCTGCATAAAGTTCTGAATGGCTGCCAGAGATAAGGATGTAGCAGAGTATGTCAACTGAGGTGTAGAGGATTGAGCCTCATCCTGTAGACTAGTAGCTTTAGAGGTGGTCTTCCTCTTCTATATGATGGAGCCAACGGTCGAGGAGCAATGATATCAATGTTCATCCTATGAAAGTAAACCTCAGAGAACTTGAGTGGTGACATCGGCATTTGATCTAGCATAAGGTACCAGATGTTATGCGGCTCTAAAATCTGAGAAACAAGAGAGGAATTAGGCAAAGTCATCTTCTTTGACTTTGACAGAACATGCTTCCTCATCTCGTTGAAAACCATCTGCCCCATATTTCTCTTCTCCTCTAACATGATGGATGCCAACATATAATAATCTGTAGAGGAGAGGTGAGTGTAATTCTTCCTTTTGTTCACAATACATCGAGAGTAAATGTAGTGTATGGTTCTTTGAAGAATAGGCATTGAGGAGGGCTCAAATCTTAATTCATTAAACTCTTCACCATGCTTCAATAACTCATGAACCTTCTCATCTGTAAATACCTTAAATGACTCATCATACTTTCCAGTACCAAGGTATACATTCAACAAAGCAGCAGAAGTATTAATCAGAATTCCTCTCATAATAGTTTGTAATCCATATTCATGAACCTTCCCTTTTTTGCTAATCATATTCTTCTCCTTCATATTATTATATAAGTTACAAACTATATCAGGAGAAAAATCAGTCTTCATGCTAAGCAGATTCTCATAATGTCCCAAACACTCCTTAATGTCTATGCCTAACAACTGCTTAACATGTTCCAGGTTAACATAAATAGCAGGGCATAAATCTCTGGTTCTGAAATGATTAACATATGAGTCAGGGGTGCTTATGTATACTGACTTGACATTGAAATCAGGAGGAGGCTGAGGCAGAGGTTGTTTAGATCCTTTGGCTCCCTTCTTCTTCTTTGAAGAAGATGGCTTGCTTGGTGATATACGTTTTGTCTCAAATTTTGAAGGATGAGTATGAGAGGGCTCTGCCTGAGAGGATGAAACCCTAGGTGCTTTGCCCTTACCCTTCTTGCTTAAGATTAACTTAGGTAGCCCTGTCCTCGGCTTCTTAACCAGAGAAGTCTCTGTTTCTTCCTCCAAAAGTTTCACAATCTGTACTTTCTTCGATGATGGTTGGGAAGATGATTGGGACCTTGATAGTACAGAAGAAGTGGTTTTCTTGCTTTAGAGGGATCTCTCAAAGTAATTTTGGTAGGGCCATTAAGAAATTTCAAGAATGAACTAAGAATGTTTTAGAAATAAGGCTTGCGAATGGTGACGGGTGTGATGATAGAGAGGGTAGAGATTTCTGAGTGGAATGGAATGGAATAATGAAGGGTAATTGATGGGTTAAGGTCGATGAACAGTTACGAGATGAATTGTAATGGTTTAGAGTAGTTTTAACTGTTGAATTTGAAACTGAGATGATGGAACTCAAGTTTGAAGAGCAGTTGCTAGTGTTCAACTTTATAGGTCATGACTTAACTTACCCAGGTTGCAACTTGAGCTTATCTAAGTGAAACCATGCATTTTGAATTAGGTCATTTTCCTTCTACACATGAGGGGACTAGCCACCATGACCCACATACCTCTCACTCTGTAGATTTGCAAAGGAGAGCCTCCAAGACTTCCCTCTCACTCCTCCCACTTTCCCATCATTTTATCTTCTATATTCCTCCATTTCTTCACCTTTTTGTGCAATTCCACACCATCCAAATCACTTCCACCACCTTCCTCTCCATATTTCCATCGCTATTTCCACTCCTCTCATGGTAGAATATCCATATGGCGGTATCTGCAATTTTGAAGCTATGAGAGGCTAAATCCTTAGTCTCTCGATAGCACTGGGAAAACGAGTTCATCCCACAAGTGTTTAAGGTTGCTATTTTAGTAGCTGTTTAATATCGAGCTGCAAGCACCTAATGTGGTTCGAGCTGCTATTTTTTGGGCTTAGCCTATGGGCTGGTGGGCTAACCCAACATACATAATTTTTTATTTCCCTTCAAAATATGTTTTACTTAGTGTCGGTCTGTTCACTACTTCACTCGCTAGTCACTCTACTACTGCCACTGAAGCTAAAATCCCTAACCCAAAGAGCAAAGACCCTAAGTCCCTAACCCACCACAGTCCCACATGGCCGCACCCATCGGGTCATCATCGTCTAGTCTAGTTTTTCCCTGTCGTTCTTCCATTGTTTAGTGTCTGTTCGTCAATCGTCATCTATTTGGCCACATTGTCTTCTAGCTTTAGTTACTCTGTTCCTCCATCTCTATTCGATTGATCTGTCTGCTTGTCGTCATCGTCGTTTGGCCTCTATTGAATGTGTGAGTTGTGTGTTCATCTTCATATCTATTCGAACTTCAAAGATTCTCTGTTCCTCCATCTCTATTCGTGAATCGTGGGTCGTCATATTCGTCTTCATGGGTTACTCTGAAATAACTTAGTCTCTGTTCTTGGATTTGTGTATCATGCTTTTGATTTGTGTATCATTCAGGTAACTGGGTTGTCATCTTCATCTTCGTGAATCATGCTTTTTATTTTCCTATAATGTGGTTGTTGGTCTTATTCTTAGATTTGTGTATATAACCATAATATGGGATTTGCTCTTATTCACTCCAATATTAAAAAATTATTGATTGGATTTTGTGTATAACCATAATCTGGCATTGGCACTTGGCTAGTGTGATTTCTGTGTTGGAAGATAGTTTCGGTAAAGAAGCCACCATTAAGGGCAAGAAATTGATGAAGGGGAAGAAGGGGACATCCATTGTTTTATCCTTTGTGATCTTGATGTGCTTCATGGGAATTCAATTTGGGTTTGAGATTTTTGTCCATGCTTGATGGTCTCTTGATGTTAAATTTTAAAGGTTGGCATTGAGAGCACTAAATCATTTTTTTAGTTCTAATCAATGTCGCATCTCTTATCACTTTTAGTTCTTTCATTATTTTAATCCTTCCTGTTTTGTATTTCAAAAAACTATATCAATAACCACTCCCTCTGATTGCTAGCTCAAGGCCTAAAAATGTCAGAATGAAGGTGATTCATACGTTGGATCCAAAATCATTTCATCCATTTGGACTCATTTATGTGGCCCAAAACCACAGAACTTAGGAATTAAAAAAACTTCACTAAAAAAGGAAAAAAAAAAAAAAAAAAATATGGCTGGATGGCCTTATTGGGCTTAGGCTTTTAAAATGGCAGCCTGTATAAGTTCAGGCTACATAGCCTGACCCAGTTTAGCTTGTGGGTTGAGAAGAGCCAGCCCATATTACCAGTGCTATCTCTCAATGATGGAAAACTAGGGGTGGAAACAAATCAGGTCAGGCCAAGCTCCACCCTAAACAGCCCAAGCTAGTTTTGTTTGAGATAAGCATGACCTGGGCCTGTGACCTGATATAAGCCTTTTTTAAGCCTAGGCCTATATGAGGCCTGGCCATTGCACCACTATTTTTATAAACCAAAATCCCCCTTTTTACCCAATCAACATGTTTTGTTAACCACTTTATACTAGGCTTTCCAATAAATCGCTCATTGAGAAGAACAATAGGTTGTGTCCTACACTACACTATCTGGTGTAATCATATTTCAAATGAACCGGAAGGTGACAAACCAATCCGATTAGTAAACCTTGGGGATGTTAAAACCTCTATGATGGTATCATATGTGCATATCTTGTATTGAAGTTAAACAAGCATGACAATTATGGTCCAATGTTGGTTGTTAAGGATTTTGTATTAGAGTTATTTTAGCCTCTAGCCAAGTTAGCCGCGGTGAAAGTAATATGAGAAGGATTCCTCACGGATTCATACAAGTTGGCCATGGTGAAGTGCAAAGTGTGTCGTGATGATGTTCTTTAGAAAGTCTAAACTATTAAAACCATAATGATTTTCTTAATTTTGCATCCAAACCATTAAAATTTGGGTAATAAAATTAAGGTTATATCTAGACTCCACAATGAAATATGATAGGAAAGATAAAACATAAAGAGTATTCCCCCCTCATATTGCATGACAATTTCGTACAAAAAAAATAATTTCTTGCTATGTATTTTTAAAAATATTTTTTTATGATTATAGGATTAAAATGATATGAAATTATTTTGCTACACTATGCCTCGTTTAGTACGCATAATTCATTTCGATGGATATGGATATGTAAATGGATATGGATGTGGATGTGGATGTGGAAATGGAAATGAGGTTTGAAAGTATGTTTGGTATGTCATGGAAATGAGGTATGATTTTTTAGATGAAAAGACCTAAAAGCCCTTCTAAATTTTAAAAAAAAAATTTAACTTTTAAAACTACCTAAATCAAATTAAAAAATTTTTTTAAAAATTTTTAGATGGAATTATCTCCATGGATTTACAAATCTAAGCTTTTGAGATGTAATTGTAAATCCATGGTTTTGGTGGAATTGGCTTCCATGTGGAAGCCAATTCCATGGTACCAAACATGCATGGATATGGAAATCAATTCCATTTCCATATCCATGCCTCCAAATTCCGTGGTACCAAACGTAAAGAAATCTAAAAGAGTAACTTAAGAAAAAGGTAAATTGTTATTAGATTATTTAATTATTAAACTGCAATTAAATTGTATGAGATGGGAATTGATAGATTTAGAAATTAAATAAATTTTTATTAAATTATATTATTTATTTATTAAATTAAATTTTTCATATTATATGTCATATATACTTCGATAATCACTATTCCCTGCTTAGAGGTCTGTGATTATCAATGGCACGGGTTTTTCGTTAACAAACAAAAGTTTTGTGAGGTTGCTTTTGGACCTTAATTTCACTTTTACCCCACAATGAAATAAATGTATGAGTCACAAAAGAAACAAATAAAACTTCCCCTCCTTTTTAATGAAAATTTCATCCAAAAAAATTTCATTTGTCCTTATATATATATATATTTAAAAAAATAGTAAACACAAGTTTATTTTATTTATTAAAATGTATTTTGACTACAATAAAAAAATCTAAAAGCATAATGCTAGAAAAAAGAAAATTTCATTTGTTGTTATCTTTTTGAAGCACTAAAATTTTTTACTTTTGAAAGATAATATATTGATAGGTGTTGCCAGAGGTTAAAGTTTAAATGTTAAAATTTAATGACCGTTGCAACTCCTTGCTTTGTCGTATCAGTTCCTTTATGATTAAGCCATGAGACTTGTTTTTTTTATAGTTTTAGATTTTAAGATTTCAACAATATTTAGAAGTTAAATGATTATTAGTAAAATAAATACAACTTCCTTATTTCGATTGGTTACTTAGACACCTACTTGGCCTATCTATTACTTTTTAATATACCTTTTATTTCCATATTGTTGGAATAACTGATAAAATATCTGCATATAATATTTTTTAAAAAATTGATATGTCTATTTATGGAGAGATTTATTTAAAATTTGAAAAGATAGATAATACTACCTACCATAAATGCAGAAAGCGAAAAATAGTTGTGATTAATGTGATTGAGTTGAATCAATTAGAAGAAAAATAAAGAACCAATTAGGTTTACGTACATGCTTTAGAGAAATAAGTAGATTGATTATTGTATCTTAGTATTTGTTTCCAAGTTTACTAAATCTATTTCACATGATTTAACAACTTTTGTGGTTTTTTTTTTTTTGCGTTACACACACACAACTATGGAAGATATTAAGAGTGAGATATGAAATCAAATTGATCAAAAAGTAATTATTATTTATTTCGAAATTTTAGTATTTTATGTCAATTCATTGAATTTGAATATTATGGTGTGTGGATATTCATGTTATAGCCACTTAGATTCCGTCTTAAGGTTAATGTCATCATACCTTATAACTCCCAAATTGAAGGGTTTCTAGTATATATTCATACAACTTCCAAATGTACCTGTAACTTTAGAGCTAAGAATTGTACGACTTATTTTTAAACTTAAATATACAGTGTATAATGTGTGAACATTATTTGTGTGAGTTTCATACATTGATCATTATATGATAAGATGCGAATCAAACTAATTTTAGGGTGAATTTATTGAAAAACTTAAAAAAAATAGTATACGAATTGGGAAATGAGAATTTATTTAATTTAATGAGAAAATTCATTAAGAATGGCTGATGTTTATATTGATTTTGTTTTGTTGGACAATCATTTTTTCAACTATATGCATTAAAAATTAAACTTATGGCTACTTAAAGAGTTGAGATAATGTGATAATGCCACAGACACCATAATTGTTCATTATCATTTAAGATATGACATATGTTCTTTTTATGATATTGGATGCTTTAAAATATATGGATACGTTTTTCCTCATTTCAATTTAAAGTATTTGAACATAATACATAATTATATGTTTATCTTTATATACTTTTATTTTGTTTGTTATGCAATCCCTTTAAATGTTCTCTCAAATGTCTTATGAAATTCAATACATAATATTTTATAATGTTTGATAATTCTTGAAGAAACATGCAAAAACAATAATTCTTGCACCACTATATGGCAGAAATGTGATAAAATTCATGAAGAATTAATAGAAAAATTGATACCGTTTCTGAAGAATCAATATAAATTCCTTTTATTTTGTGGATGCAAAAAGAATTGATAGTTGAAAATATGACCCATTGATGTGTATTAGATGTTCCGTTCACTGAAGGGTTTGAAGGCAATAGCCCAATTGAATTGAAACCCATAATTATGTGTGAGATTGGAATCACCTGGACTTCCAATAAAATATATGGATAAGGAAGACAAATGATACAAGACTCACACTTGATGGGGGAAGTTAGAATAGAATTGTGAACTAATTTTGGATGGAATTCTACTCATATACTTCATATAAACCTTTAACCTCTCAAAATCGGATAAAGGTCATAGTGAGATTTAAAATCAATATGTAGTGGTACGACAATTCAAAAATTTGTTACAATAAACCAGAATAAGTTTACTTATTCAAACAAATTTATTATTTACATGGCTTGTTTGATTATCCAAGTCATATATATGATGAAATAAATTATTGGAAATTATGTTTTAGCATCCAGTAAAGAACTGAAAGATTCTTCATGAATAATTAACATGTTATATAATTCAAAAGTTTTTATGTACTGTTTGTTTTTGTTAGAAAATGGATTATGAGAAGATTATTAGTTATGATATGAAATGGATCCTTAAATTTCTGGAAATATATCTATCCTATATGGGCTAATTCGAATATCATATAAACCATACAAGTATATTCAATAAATTATTAAATTTGATATATGCGTCTATAAGATATTTATATGTATGATTATTAGCTTGTAACATGAAGTTTGCAAAATTGTTTAAATAAATCATTACATTAAGTACACAATTTTCAAATTATACAATCAATAAATCATTAATTTAAGTCTCTATAAAAGCACCCATGATCAATATTTTTGAGAACAAGATTTTCATTTCATTATTGGCATATTTGATTTGATATATTGCAAACTCTAGTGCATGTCAAGCCAACAAAATTCTCTCCGTAACATTGGCTTTTGATTAGAAACCAAATATTTTCCATCTTAATAATGTTTGAATGTACAATGTTTATTCTTATTGATCAACCCCAATGCATAGATGGAAAGTTGAGATAAATGTTGGTTAAGATTCTCTTCCTTGTTTGTCTCTAAATGAAACAAAATGGTGATTCTAAAGGAAACATATGAGTTTATGAGATTTCTACTACATTATTAGTTGATTGTTGTTTGATAAAATTTTTCCACATGATAAGGAGAAATTGAGTGGTTGTAAAAAAACACATTGAATGCATTATCACTATTAAAATTTGATCCACAAATGTAATAGTATGAACCAAAAGTTCGTCGAATATTGTTGTTGGAATATGGGCCACCCTTGATGGATTAGGCCCAAGTCCATGGGCTAGGTCAAATGCATAAACCTAAACCATAGTGGGAAGTTACAAGAGAGGAACGTGGCTCCCCAAAGGCGGCAGACATAATACACAGAGAAAACAAGTATTCTCTCTTCCCTTTTCTCTTTCAGAGAACCCTCTCATCTCCTCTCCTATTGCCTTCAGTGCTTTTGCTGTGTCTTGTGTTTGGATCCACCATTGTGATCCGAATTCCACGTGGGTATCTGCAGATTCGTAATTCGGCATCTCCAGGTACGCCCGAAATCCTTCAGTGGTATTAGAGCTGATGCACCGGATCCCATCAGAACTCCGCAGTTAAGCATGATTGGGCAAGAGTAGTACTAGGATGGGTGACATCCTGGGAAGTCCTCGTGTTTCACCCATCCTTTTCAGCGGTCACGGCAAAACACGTAGTATGAAAGGAAGAAGAGAGAAGGATGAGGCCCACGTCTCGTAATCCACCAAGTGTGAGTGGGAGATGTTGGAATATGGGCCACCCTTGATGGATTAGGCCCAAGTCCATGGGCTAGGTCAAATGCATAAACCTAAACCCTAGTGGGAAGTTACAAGAGAGGAACGTAGCTCCCCAAATGCGGCAGACATAATGCACAGAGAAAACAAGTATTATCTATTCCCTTTTCTCTTTCAGAGAACCCTCTCATCTCCTCTCCTCTTGCCTTCGGTGCTTTTGCTGTGTCTTGTGTTTGGATCCACCATTGTGATCCGAATTCCACGTGGGTATCTGCAGATTCGTATTTGGGCATCTCCAGGTACGCCCAAAATCCTTCAGTGGTATCAGAGCTTATAGGTTCCTGAGGCATTTCTCTTCCGCACATATATGAACTATTGCTAGTTTAATCATGAAAATTTGAGTGTATGATTAAACTATATCCATCACTATGATCTCTTACTTACCATACATGCTCTATGGCAATTACTTTGTTCATGAATTTCCACAAGCATGTTTAATTGAGATATATGTGTATGTATATTTCTTTCTTTCCTTAATAGCATGCCGTTTCATTTTTTGGTTCAAATTTCAAGCATGTCTGTGATTTATGTGTATATATGTTTGAAATTATATGCCTCTAAACCGAAACGATGAAAATGAAAAATGAAACGGGAAAAATGAAACCCAACAACGGAGATCCAGATCTGGGTTCTCATAATACAACATCCTTAGGCTTAGAAAACATGTCCATAGTGTATATCTCTTTAAGACGCGAACGTGGTGACCAAGAACACGTAAAACGGAAACCGGACGACGGAGTTAAGGAAGAAAAATGAGTTACAAATTCCATCGTGTTTTTCAGAAAAGGAGAAAGAATTAGACTCCAAAAGTGCTCCCATTGTGTAGATCTCATCGAAACAATGAAATGGGCACCTAGGACGCCAAAAACGGACGTCGGACGGCGAAGTTATCGCAGAAAAACCATCGGTGCGATGGGTGAATGGTAACCCCGAAAATTTAAAAAAAATTACAAGAATGAATAGTAACGGCAGCGGCTGAGAGGGATGTGAAATCGGGTTGGCAGCAACGAACCAAGTCGGATAGGGTAACCCGACAGCTGGAAATGGTAATTTTTAATTATTTAAATATATTTTTTAGTTGTTTGATCCGAAAAAGGCGGCCTAGCCTGCGTGGTCAGGTGACCGTTTCGCAACAGCGGGGTAGTGGGTTCGAATCTGGCTTGGACCATTTCGAAATTGTTTTTTCGGAATTTAAAAAAATTAATTAAAAAAACTGAAACAAAAAAAAAAAGAAAAAAATGGATTGGTCCAGAGAGAGGCTCAATCCAGCAGCAAAAAAAACCGAAAAAATGAAACAAAAAAATGGATTGGACTAGAGAGGCCCAATCCAGCCAAAAAGGGGGAAAACAAAAAAAATGGATTGAGCCAGAGAGAGAGGCCCAATCCAGCAGCAAAAAAACCAAAAAAAGGTTAGGCTAGAGAGGCCCAGTAAAAAAAAGCCTTTTTGGGTTGGGCTAGAGAGGCCCAGTCCGAAAAAAAAGGTCTGGTTGGGCCAGAGAGGCCAGTCAAAAAAAAATTTTGGTTGGGCTAGAGAGGCCCAGTTGGAAAAAAATGAAAGTTTTTTTGGGCCAGAGGGGCCCAGTCAAAAAAAGAAAATAAATAGGGAGAGGGTGCCATGTGGCGCGTCAGCTGGAGGCGTAGGCCACACCATCCGACAGCTGACAGCGCGTGGAACGTGAAACGGCGGTACTTGTGACGATCCGGAAGCCAAAAGGCGTCATGTGTAGGACACGCACCACGCCCGAGAGTGGGATTGTCCCGTTTTTCAAATTTTTTCATTATTTGATATTCTCAGGGCGTGTGAGAGCGCGTGGAACCTCCAAATGAGATGCGGTTTGTTTCTAAAAATCCTAAAATTCGAGATCTTCATTTTGATATGCTATTTGCCTACTTTCACAGGCAATTCAGGATCTGTTTTTGATGAAAATCAGTGCTTAGCTCAAGATTTCTTGAGAATTTCTTCAAAATAATTAATTTTAAATTCATTCCTTTTCAAAAAATTAAATGAGGCAAGAAATCTCAGATAACACTGAAGCACTGTCTTATGGATCAGTGCATTTGAAATACATGGATGACAATATTCCTGATGAGAATCCTGAACAATAAGCTGAAGAGGATTTTGAGGAAGACCCAGAAGAGGAGGATCCTGAAGAGGACCCAGAAGAGGATCCCGATCAAAATGTTGAGCAGAGTCATGAAGTATCCCAAGAGGTTTACTCAGACCAAGGTCCTAAATCGTCATTCTCATTTAATTCTGAATCTCAAAGTAAAGAGAGGAGGTCAACCAACCTTTTTCTCCCACCATGGCCACGACGATAGCCGAGCGTGATACAATGAGAACGGCCATATCCAAGAATATAAAAATCATTTATGGCATCATTGCTAACTACGCCAACAGTATAATTAATAATCAGACTGCAGAATTTTATGTAAAGGTTATGATCAAGTACCGTGAGCCGGTCAGAGCTGCAGGAACATTCTCTTTGACCTTCTTAACAACCATGTGGGTTGATGCAGTAAAGAGAACAATGAGATTTATGCTGGATAAGAGTCGATACTTTAAAAGACTAAGGAAATAAATCGTCGAACATTGTGTTGCAAATGTCTAAAGTTAAATTGCACCTTTGAATTATGTGTGTCTCCATTTATTTCTCTTATTAATGTGTTTAAGATTCCAAGACACGATGTGAAGTACTGTTATGCCTTTATGGATTATGAAATATGACATGTTTCGTATTGCAAAATATTATCAATGTTTATTGCACTTAATTAAATGTGTTAGCATTATACACCTTTTTATAAGTGGGAGCTTTTGGCTAACGATTGACAAGTGCTTGTATAATTCCTGAAAGAAAATAATGTAGTCACTATTGTTTGTGTGATGAGAGGTACAAACATATTCTCCTGATCGTAAATCTAGCGATGACGTTATCCACTTGTCAAGAATCATATAAGCACAAGACATTGTATACTGTGATGTGCTATGTATATATGTACCTAGAAACTCAGCATTGTAGAAAGCATTTTGTTAACACGATAACTTTCCATATCAGACTTGAAAATGGCAACAAAAGGTATTATTGCCAAATTGAACAAAGGGGATAAGCTAAACGGTGACAACTGGGACATCTGGCACTAGAAAGTGCAGTATATACTGGAAGAACAAGAGGCCCTTGAGCTACTGACCACCGTTCTGGTAGAATTATACCAGGCATGGAAAAAGAAAAACAGCATTGCAAGAATCAGCTTGCTGAGCACAATGGAAAATGACCTAATGTGCCAGTATGAGAAACATTCCACTACACACGCCATGTGGGCGGCCCTGAGGGAAAGGTTTGGTGGAACTTCGACCACTAAACTCAGGAGGCTAACAATCAAGTTTGACACATACAAGCTTTGGGGTAATAAACCCATGAAGCAACACTTGTGAGATTTATCAAACATGATTAGGGAACTCCAGGAAGCTGGACACGCATTGACTAATGAGCAGCAAGTGCAGGCTATAATCAGGTCACTTCCACATAGCTGGGAGCACATGAAGGTAAACCTAACTCATAATGACAGTATTATCACTTTCGATGATGTTGTAAAGCACATTAGCTGGAAGAAGAGCGCCTGGAAGCTTACAAGTCTTCTGGGCATGCTTATTACACCGAGAAAGCAGGTCCTTTCAATACCAAGCCCAATTTCAAAAAGGGCAAGAAATTTCACGGAAAGGGTAGGAAGGAAGTCCCTAAATTCAAAAAGGACAAAAAGAACTTCAAGAAGAAGGGCACCAAAGGCAGCAAGAAGAAAGTTGATCTGAATAAGATCAAATGCTATGCCTGTCAGAAGATGGGTCACTTCGCAAGGGATTGCCCTGAGTGGAATGACCGTGGAAAGATACTAGTGGATTATGTAAATTCACACATTTCTTATGTTGCAAGTACTTCTTTTCTGACTGAACCTATATCTTCTTCTTGGATTCTTGATTCAAGCTCAACAGACCATGTAACGAAGGATCAAGAATCCTTTATGGATTATTGTCGGTTGTCGCATCATTGCAAGTGGCTTTATGTTGGCAATAATGCAAGGATCGAGGTCAAAGGCATAGGTACATGCAAGCTAGCTATGCGCAGTGGAAAGACCTTAATCTTGCATGATGTGCTTCATACACCGGACATCCGACGGAATTTAGTTTCTGTACTGTGTCTCTTAAATTATGGGTTTGACGTGAATTTTCATGGCAAGGTTGCAGACATTTTTGGCAACAAGACCTTTTATGGTTCAGCTTTCGTTTCAAGAAAATTCTTTGTAATGGATGTTATTAGTGATTTTAATTTGCATGACTGTTTTGTTGGTTTTTCAAATACAACTGTTGATATGAATGTGTGGCATGCTAGACTAGGGCACATAAGCCAGAATCAAATGATAAAACTGGCAAAGGAAGGTTTACTAGGTGAAATTCCAAACATGAAAATGTCTTTATGTGAAAATTGCTTAGCCGATAAAGCAACTGGAAAACCTTTCGGTACGGGAACTAAAGCTGAAAATCCATTAGACTTAGTTCACTCTGATATATGCGGTCCCATGAGCGTAAAGGCGAGACATGGAGCTTGGTATTTCATTACCTTTACTGATGACTTTTCACGGTATGGTCACGTCTATTTGATTTCACAAAAGTCTGAAGCACTGGAGTGTTTTAGACAATATATAAACGAAGTAGAAAATCAAGTAGAATGTAAAATTAAAGTATTGCATACTGACCGAGGTCGTGAATACTTATTCGATCAGTTTAAATAGCTCTGTGAAGAAAAAGGGATGATTAGACAGCTAACTATCCCTGGTGCCCCACAACAAAATGGTGTGTCAGAAAGAAGAAATAGAACTCTTCTAGACATGGTTAGGTCAATGATGGCTCAAGCAAGCTTACCTATTTCATATTGGGGCGATGCTTTATTAACAGTGGCCTTTATACTTAATCGTGTACCCTCAA
>JANTPZ010007076.1:0-12646 GCA_025593235.1 Vachellia pachyceras | reverse complement strand
TGATTTCGGATTAGCCACGTTAATGGAACCAGACAAAACCCATGTTTCCACAATTGTGGCTGGAACTTTTGGATACTTAGCTCCTGGTATAGATACAAAACATCTAATCAGTCTTTGCTTCAACCTTCCATGTCAATCTAAAAATTTGTAAGTTTTTTTTTTCTTGTGAAGAATATTTTGATACAGGAAGAGCGACATTTAAGGGGGATGTCTACAGCTATGGAGTTGTACTACTGGAGCTGTTAACTGGGAGAAAACCCAGTGATGAAACATTCATGGAAGAAGGAACGAGGCTTGTCACATGGGTAAGACAAAAAGTGAAAAAACACTCACTGTGATTTATATTTAACATAGCAGTTTAAATTTCATAACCTCACTAATGATTTGGGTTATTCAAATGATCACACAGACTATGAAGTCTAGCACCATGAGAATGTCTACTTATAAGAGTAAATCGAACACCACAAGAAAGTTTACCATGACATTTGAATTTTCTATGAAATTATTATTTTATAGATCATCAAGCTGATCAGAAATGCAACGTTGGCATTTAAAAAAAACACAGAAAATATATTCTACTGTGAAAGGCATAAAATACGCAACATAACTTATCCATCATCATCAACCAGGGAACCGAAATGGAGCAAAATAATCTAAAAAATGATTAAACTGTGTAAATTGTATTTAAATCTTTCGAATAAGGTTTACTTCTGTAAAATAAATTGCTATTATTTTTGGAGCAGGTGAAGGCTGTTGTTCAAGAAAAGAAGGAGGAACTAGTTCTTGATGATAGGCTAGGGACCTGTCCAATGCAAGAAGTTAACAATGTGTTCAATATTGCCATGATGTGTCTTGAATCTGATCCCTTGAAGAGGCCAACAATGGCAGAAGTTGTCAACTTGCTTGAGCAAACGAAGCGGGACAAACTTACAGCTTCCCCATGTTCACTTGAAGACTAGATCAGTTTACCAGCCTAACATAACAGTTTCAGTTAAATTATGTTCTCCTGGACTCTGGTTCAGAAAACATAAACTCATACACCCTCTAAATTTAATATAGTCAAACTGGCATGCTATTATTTTTACAACTTGGGGGGGGGGGATCTAGAAACTTCAAGATATGTTCTTCTTTTAAATGAAACTAGAGGGGTAGATAAGTAGGCTTTGAAATAGGAGGTGAAAGCGTTTTGCTCTTTTCCCCTTGTAAATTATATGGAGCTTAACAAAGGATGTAATTCTCCCCATGGAAGCACAACTATGACAGAATAGAAGATAGCTGAAAACGTGTCTTCTAGAAATTACACTTCTTTCTCTTTATTGTCCAGAAAGCTTATTCTATAATATTAGTATATTACCAGGTTAACAAACAAGATCCTCTGCGTGAGATATAACATCAGTTAACAAGTTAAAAAATGGAAAACTTCGCATGAAAAATATAAATCGGTGAGAATATGATATCAATATATTATCATGTAATGAACAATACAATCACTCATCTCTAACAAGGGTTGTCTGATGGTTTCAAACCGTTCGTAGAAAAACCACAATGGAGGAAAGATAAAACACCTGGATACATTAAACAAATCTCTACAAACAACAAATACATGATAATGCCTGAGGATATAATATACTTTCCTCTACTTGAGTACTTCTGACAAGCCATCAGCCACTGAAGCTTTCAAGGTCGGAGAAACAGGACTGTCTCCAAAAAATACGTCAAAAAGTGCAGAAGCGACATTTGCAGATTCAATCGTAGCATCTGCTGCAGATGGAAGCCCTTGAAACGAGACAAAAACCTGAAACCGCATGAAATCTAGTTAAAGAATAATCATAAATGCAATAGTGAAGGCTGAGATGGAAAAGAAACCGATTTCAAAGTTGATTTGAAGTCTCAGTGACAATTCGGCAACAAATTCCAAAAATAAAAATAAGCTGAAGCTATACATACAAGCAATTTAGAAGGGTCCAACCAAGTCAAAAATATGAAAGTTCCTTTCTTGAGAGGACGATTTTGAAAGACACTACGGAATGTGGACAAAGCAGCATCATCTTCTGGTGTGGGTGCTTTAATTCTCGGAGATATGGCCTCATCTAAGGCATCCCAGAAAGTTTTGCCATCGACATCTCTGACAAGAATAATTTGCAATGATTTCTCAAAGGGATCTGTAATCAAAACAAAAGGATCCTTATGAACTTTAATCTTCTCTAGTTTTAATTAAACAAGAGCATTGTGAGAAATTAAGCTTTGAAAATTAATAAAGTCACTACATTGGTAAATGGTTTTGAATAAGGAAGAATCCCCTTGAATCACATCTACTGGTTGCCCTTGCCAAGCATTTAGCTGACTTGTGATAGATTGATTTAGATACAATCCAGCAGCATAGACCTTGACGCCAATGATTGCAAAAACCTTCTCTCTGTATCCTGAAATCATGATTTCCACCATAACTTATAATAGGAAGGAACGAATGCTTACTATTTCAGTGGAGCTAACTAAATAAAGACAAGAATTCTAGGTGATAATAAAATGCAGATAAAGTATAAGAACAAATCAAAAACTTCTAGGTCAGACTTCCCCAAAGTTCAATTTCCCTGTCCAAACATGTGTTTAATGAGTTTGAGGAACTAACCTGTTCCAAACAGGGTTAATGAGTTTGAGCAACCCGGCAGACTCAAAGATGTCTGAAATTTCTCTTTTGTTGCCGGTTCCTCTACATATTCTGCATTTACCGCTGCAGCAATCAATTGCAAGAATATAAGATGTCAATTAATGAGTTAGTGAGACACGGAGAAAGTAGAAAAATTTATAGCAGTTGAATCTCTACACCTGCCTCCATCCATAATCAAACTAGAATATAGTAATCCAGAACCAGTGAGTTATATCTTCAGTTACTTTGTATTTCATATAATAATTCTTCCACCAAGAAATTTGGAAAGTTAAATCTGGAAATGGTAAGATAAGTCTGTAGAAAAAGCCTTAGAAATTTTAGTGATTCAATAAATATGAAAGGAACCAAAAGACATAATACCCTTGCCCCTTGGCCTCTAGGGGAGCAACTTCGCTAGACTAATGATTAACAGTCGTTCTAATCTTGCTTATATTTCTGCCACTAGTCTGGTCAGGAAAAAAAATAAAAAACAAAAATAACAGGGCAGTTCTTGGGAGTATGAATTGTCATTGAATAACGTCCTATGCAAAGGTCCATGCAGAAAGATTTCATAACATTTTACAAGCAACATGATACCACCTAATTTTTTCTTGTTTTTTTAAAAAAAAAAACTTGAGCCAGATAACCCATGCAGGCTAAATTTTAAACGTAAAAAGTTCATTTGCAGGTTGCCAATAGAAATAATGTTAAAGTTAGATATTATTCAATTAAAAAAAATTCGAGTCTGATAACCCATGGTACCTACAGTTAACAAAAGAAAAAAAATAATGTTCTTTATAGTGGAGTATGACAATATTCATAATTGGATCTCTTTTCTTCTACATTTTTTTACTATTAAATCCCGGTTCGGCACCGTTGTTGATTTCAATGCAGAGAGGGGGTCTCCTAAGAAAATCAGCAACTTCTCCTTCATGCAATTATAAAAAAATCAATTGAAGAAGAACCCAATAAATAATTCACTAAATGGGAGGATAAAAAAGAAACAAAATGCAAAAAAGAAGAAGAAGAAGCTGAGTGCCCAAATGCAAATACCCGAAGATGAAGATGAAGCAGCAAGTTCATGGAAACGGGTTTGTCTTCTGCTACTTTTGTGGAGAGAGAAATGCATATGGGTCAACTGAAGTCTTGATTTTGAAGGTTTACTGAGCAAACCAATTCTCGGAACAGAATCGGCGTTGTTGAAGTTCAATGGTGGTTGAAGGCCCAATACAGTGGAAGTTGCAGTAGCTACGCGCATTTTGAAAGCTGAAGAAACAATCGTTGGGTACAAAAATCAGAGCAATCCTCTGAGCTCCTCGTCTTGCTTTGCTCTGTTCGCGGCCGGGAAACAGAAAGCAATTGTGAAGCATTTCAGCGCCATTAAATAGTGTGGGCTCATAGCAAGGGTTATTGTCTGCCTTTGTTATGAATATTTTCACAACATTTAACTAACTCACCCTAAATCAACATAATTTATACTATTTTATATTATTATTCATAACAAAAGCTATTTTTAGATATTTTTGTATTATATTAAAATTTAGTGACCAAAACATTCGTAAAATAATTTATTAAATGCTGTATTAAAAATTAAAAATAAATTAAGTGACGAACCTAACTTCTTTTTAGAAGAGTTTATCAACGTATAGAAGCAAAAGAGTATATTGGTATAATAATTAACAACAATTCATGTTGATTTTTAGCGGAGGGAACTTTCAAACCTTAACAAGAATACCGCAAGTTTGAGTTAGTGTGAATAATTTTTTTTTCACTTCCAATTGGATTTCACAATTAGTTTAAAACACCACATAATATAATATACAAAATACGTTAAATGTAAATTTATCATAAACCGCATTACTTAATAATGTTAAGTTATATTGTGCATTATATATAAGAACAAGTTATATTATTTTGAAGAATTGACAACTAACCATTTAGTTTATATCAATTTCCGGCAGTTGCAACACACACCCGTCTAGGAAAGTGGTGGAGAAGTGTTTTTACAGTTTACGAGGTAAATATGTAAAGAGGATTATCTTGATTTAACAAAAAATACTGTCGAACGTATATTTGGAAAGTCTAAACTCCCTTTCATACAGGCACAATATTAAAATCTATAGTAAGTAAAACATAAATATTTTTCACAAATGGCGGACATTGTAAATTTAGGTGGAGGTTAGGGAAGTTGAGCTGAGGATATAATCCAGTTCTTCAATATTTTTAAATTCAACACACAAGAAGAGATAAGACTTAATGAGAGACATATAATTAATCAATTATAAAAATAAAAAAAGTGTATTAATTTCTTAAACAAAACACAACTTAATACTTATTATAAAAAGAACCGGGTAGGTGAGTGAGTGACAAGTGATAAACATTGTTGTAGTAAAACCTTTTGAAACAATATCATTTGGCTGTTACAAGGATGAGGTTCTGACAATATAGGCATCTCAATTAGAACCGAATCAATTAATCCTCAAACTCTATGCAATACATAGATTAGTACACAGAACAATCTTCTGGCTTAAACGAAACAAGATTATTGTATAGATCATACTCGATCAAGAAGTTAATCTGAGCCAAGAAGCCATAAATACCCAAACCTGAAGTTGAAGCAAAAGGGCGAAAAGCAAGGCAAACTACATTTGGAGCAACCTTAAGAAAGCTATTCTTAGCACTTAGCTTCAAATCTGGACCTCTGAAGTGTACAACAATGGTGGGAGCTCCAACCTTGTCCACACTCGTACTTATGTAGCAAAGTCTCAAACGTTTTCTTGGGGTTTTAAAACGTTTTGAGATAGGGTCCACCACTTTTGCTACTTGTTCTTCAAATCTGTAGTATAACTCTTCTGGTAACGCAGTTAGTGTTGTCCCTGAATCTATTATCATATTTCCCTCCCTCGTTGCTTTAATGTTTGATGAGGTACTAGTTAATGAATCATTACCTGCAACAAACGTCCATAGTCTTATAATTAACAAAATACTTCATCGATCAAAATAAAGATGTGTTAGCGACAAATTATGAACATTTTTAATTTGTTGATTTTGTGTTCATGTGCGTAATAAGATGGATTAGAAAAAAAAGGTAAACCATTATACATACTATCTACCTCTTTGGTCATGTATATAGGCCATGATTGACTTTTTCTTGGGGAGGTTCTAGATTATATATATATATATACTTGAATACTTATAGTACATTAGATTACTATCAATTTATAAGTTAAGTCATACAAATTAGTTTAAGAAAAAAATGATTAATATATTCCTCAAACTCCAAAAAATGTCAATTTAAGTTTATATATTAAGGATTATTAGATGCAATGTTTGTGTGACCGATCATTTTATTGTAGTATTACATCTTGTTTTAAATATACGAGCTAGTTAGAGAATGTTTTATTTTTATCTTAAGTATAAGACTTTAATCAACTTTATTTCTTGTAAAGTGTCTGTCAATGGCTAATTACAATGCACATTGTTAGAAATAGTATTATAGAAAAACCAATACACATTTATCAAAATAACTTAATTAATTTACTTAATATCTTTAACTGCATTTTTATACCAAGGATGTAGTATGTATGTATATGTATGGGGTAAATTAAATCACCAAGACTGAATCATCACCTGCAATATAGTGATCTATTCTGGTGTCTCCCACACTGATTCCGTCCAACGTGAGGTAATATAAATTGCTTCCCATTGGTACAATGGGGGTGGACACAGTCCCAGGCCCAGAAACTTCAGCAATTTCGCCAAAACTCAATGTGCTAGACACGTCACTGAAGAACGGATCAATCAAACAATAAGAAAATTTGCCTTTAAAAGAAGGACCCATTTGTGAGATCAACGAGAGTGGACCTTTTCCAAGGCCAACAATGCCAGATGTCTGTGGAGAAACCCTGACTCCGCCATTATCGTATCCACAACCAAACACGGTTTGAGGAAACGCGGCTCTGCTACCACTTGTTAGGGCTAACGTTAGGGTGTCATAGCTAATGACGCCCTTCGTAACAAAATCATTCGCATAAGACTTCTCGTATCTGCACAAAGAAGACTCACCACAAGAGATGCGGTTCACAGAACCTCTTGCATTATAGCATCGTGGAGTGTTACAATTCGGGCTTACGTAAGTGGATGACTTTGTTGGAAAAATTTTTGGAAGTGTTTGTTCGAAACATTTAACGCAAGGCTCACATTGTGACCATATAAGGTTACTTCCTGTGTCAAGAATTCCATAAGTTGCAGTAGCTGGTGTGCCCAAGGAGTAGCTCATCAGGAACTCTCCATCTCTGTAGAACACTTCAGATTCTGCATCTCCACTACCAATCTTAACTTCAGCAGCTTTGGATAATAGGAGATGATTCACTCGTCTGAAGGACCGACTCAGAGCGTTGTTCACTCGCTGGAAGGGCGATAAAGGTGGTGATGATGAAGAGTTATTAATGTACAATGGAGATTTTGGAGAATCACGGTGTATGAGTTCTACAGTGAGCCCATGTTTGGTTGATACCTTGGTAAGTGATAAAACAAAAGAGAAGATGATAATGAAGACCTTTTGAGAGACATGAAAATAGGGTTTATAAGATATTTCTGCCATGCTTATGAAGAGTATAATATGTAAGCGTATGTGTGTGTATATATCTTATGTGTATTTGTATATATGGTGATAAAACAAGTCATTAATGAGGCATATATACGTTGTATCTTTAGCAAAATTCTAATATCATATGGTACATGGTCTGTGATTCAGTGTTTCCTTAATTTACAATCTCAACCATTTATTAAAAAATGACTATACATTGTCAATCATAAACTTAAAGATGACACTGAGGTTAAAGAAAAATAAAAAATGATGTTCATATTATTCCTGCATGGCATACTATATTTGATATCTTTTTGTTAATAATACTAAATTGACATCGAATCGCTGAATTGCTATGAAAATTAGAGGAACTTCTCCAATAATGTTTAGAACTAATAAATTCATACAGATTTTTTGTGATGATGACACAAGAATGAATGAATGAGAAGTTACATATTCAGGACTTGACGCTTATTTTGTTTTTCATAGCTGAATGGTGATCGAAGCAAATCTACAAATTCTAAAGGCAGCCAATACATTTTCCTACATAAATTAGATACTATTTTCACTAGGTTCAAATCCCCGACATAAATTAGATACTATTTTCACATAAATTAGGTTCAAATCTACATTATTAAGAGATGTATCTATATTTAATGTTTGATAATATTTCAAATAAAATTGCCTCTAGTAGTAATAATTAGCCAAAAAAAACTATATAAACAAAATCCTATATGCGGATTCAGCTCCGACTCACACAAACATGGCTTCGTTTTCTAAACCCTTTCTCCTTCTCCTCTCTCTCAAAATCTTTATTGCGTACACTTTTATTGTATTGTCTTTCACGGAGGCAAAAACCAAACATGGCTTCACTGTGGAACTCACACCGTGACTCCCCAAATTCTCCATTCTACAATCACTCAAAACCATTATCACCATACCAGAAAGTGAACAACGCTGCGCTTCGATCCTTCCAACGTTTTAAACAACATTTTCTTCACCAAATCTAATAAATTAGCTCGTAATTCTGATGATACTACTGTGACTGATATAATCTACAGCCAAGGAGAATACCTCATGCCATATTCCATAGGAACTCCAGCCAAACAAAATATGGCATGATTGACACATCAAGTAGCCTTATTTGGTTACAGTGCTTACCTTGTGAGGAATGTTTTAAAACACAAGTCCCTCTGTTCAATCCTTCTTCTTCTACCACTTTCATAAATATAAGCTGCGATTCTGCAGAATGTAATTCTGCAGGACGATGGTCTGATATTACCTGCGACGGCTCCACGAATCAGTGCTTATACGAAATGAAGTATATAGATGATGCTGTTTCGAAAGGGAATTTAGTGAAGGACACATTTAGACAACTTGGGTAATCAATCGAATCACAGGAAAGTGGAATTTCCTCGTACTGTGTTTGGCTGTGCACACTATGTTGAAGGAAGGTATTCTACGCTATCATCTGGCATGGTTGGCATTGGGAGGGGTCCACTTTCTTTGATTTCACAAATGGGTTATGATTATAGAGGCAAATTCTCATACTGTTTGGCTCCATTCCTGTTAGTAATGACATTAGTAAAAAGTTTTGGCCGGAGTGTTTCGCTTTTGATTTTGAAATAGTCTCCGCTCCTATTGCTATACAATATCCAGACGACTATCATCTTACATTGGAAGGAATAAGTGTAGGAGAAGCAAGACTTGAATATAAAACAGGTGATGATGATTCAATTCCATCTCTTTCTAATGTACTAACCCTTCGTTCAAGGATTTGGATTGTGTTGGTTTACTCATTTTTTTTGTTTTTATAATTTTTATTCGTTGTAACATATTCGATGAACATCTCAAGTTTTCACATTCCAATACCGGTTGATTTCATGGGTGCTTGTTTGGATTATGTAATATCCTGGGCAAAAAAAAAAAAAAGGGAAGAGAAGGATTTAAAGAAAAAATATATAGAAGAAGGACTTAATTGCAAAGTGGAAATGTTTGAAAGGGCAAAATGGTCATGTTACACTCTCTTCATTTAATATTACAATATCCCCGTGCACTCTCGACTATTCATCCTTCGCTCCAGGCGGTGGTTAAGCACGAGAGCGAGAGCAGGAGAGCGACGGATATGGCGGTGCCTGTTGTTACCGGAGGAAAGCGTTTTTCGCCGGTATAAGCACGGATTTGGGTTCAGGTAAGTCTCCTGAACAATCTGCTACCCTCAGATTTTCCTATATCTTCAATCTTTGGTTTCAAGGGTTGAAATAGGATTGGAAAAAGTAAGGTTTTTACTTATTAAATTAATTTTTAAGCAAGATTATGACGTCCTTATATTATATGGAGTATTTGCTTGTGAAATTTTTCTGGATTCCTGGAGGTGCAGGTCACAGTTACTGTTCATGTGAACAGTACCTCGCCCACATGGTGTCTGAGGAATTAAGGCAAAAGGGAAATAGGGATTTATGCACATACACATACTCATGTTGGGTGAAGAGTTAAAATTGGGCTTAAGAGATGTAATATATATATATATATATATTCATAAGTATGCTGTGAGTGTAGTTTCCATGTGTGCGCGCGCGCGTAAACTGTTCAAATGGGTAATTAATAGAGTAAGGGATTGCATTTGGTGACCTGGGATTAAGGATTTGAGGATGGAAAAAAAAGAAGAAAAATGAAAAAGATTCCAGATTTAGTGGTAGTGTTGGGAAAAGGAATTTCCATAGCAAACAACCTACTTTGCTCATGAAATTTGGTAAGCATTTAGTACACATATAAAGCTTTAAAATAAGTCATAGTTCACATTATTTGGATGAGTGGATTGTAAATTATTAATTTTTAAAGATTCATATAGAAAACTGGAAAGAGCATGTTTTTGGAAAGGAGCAGAGTGCATTTTTGCTAGTTTGATGCAGCAAGGTTTAAGAACTGATCACTGAGCTTATTTTCCCTTTATAAAGGATGAAAGGAGTTTTAAATAGAGCTTGGAATCACTGCATTTGAAATTCTGTAGATTAAGTTATGAATTTTTTAAGTTTGGTTCGGAAAACTGGAAAAAACAGTTTTTCTGATGAAGCAGCTGACTTTGAGTAGGTTTTAAACTGGACAAATGGTCTTTGTTGACCATGAAATTTGGCAAGGAAATAGTATTTATGATAAGCTTTAAATAGAG
Organism: Vachellia pachyceras; assembly: GCA_025593235.1. Lineage (NCBI taxonomy): Eukaryota > Viridiplantae > Streptophyta > Magnoliopsida > Fabales > Fabaceae > Vachellia > Vachellia pachyceras. Next base: position 2,242 of record JANTPZ010007076.1, on the reverse strand, counting down.
TCCTAGAATGCAATTTTTGGATAAGTAAATTGTAAGTTATGGATTCTCAAAGTTTGGGTTGAAATCTGGGAATGTGGAAAAGTTAGCAAATAAGCAGAACTTTGGAGCGCTAATTTTGGGATCTGGGTAGATGACGAATTGTGAATGGTAATTTTATTTGAAAAAGGAGGTAGAGAGCTTTAAATGGACACTTGAATCACTATATTTGGAATTTTATGGAATAAATTATGATTTTTCGAAACTGGTTATAAATTTAGAAGTATTATTGGTGTTGATTAAATATTGTATATATTATTGTTAGGAAAGGAAGAAGAAAATGAGTTGGAAGCTGAAGGATAGGGAAAGGTTATAAGTTGAGAGTATACGGGTGAGTGAATAACGTCCCATTATAATTTTTATAAACCACTTTTTACTATTATCAGATTTTGATATTTGTTATTTGTTACCATATTTTGAGTATGGTTTCATTGAAAAATGATTATTGGAATTATTTGATTTTCTCATTTATATTATGAAGAGAAATGTTTGAGGAATTTGTTTAGTGATATTCATTCGTTTCCTATTTTATTTGAATTGAGTATTTACATGTGGAAACTGATAGAAAAACTTTTGAAATTTTAATTCATGCATAGAGATGAAGAAAAGAAATAAAACATTCATGCGTTATGCATGCTCGAGAATGATTTTGATATATACTCTATGCATTCTTGAGAATAGTTTTGAGATATTGTTTGTAAACTTTTCATGCTAGGATCCCTGTTGCAAATTATTTTAAAATAGTTTTATTGTTGAAGATGATTTCGAAACTGATCCCATGCATGCTCGAAAATGTTTTTGAAAGGACTGAATACAGAACGATGTTTACTAACAGTAGTACTGTTAGTCCTTGGTGTACCATGGTTAATCTCGAGCTCGCTTGATATTCGTGGGCATTGACTCACCCCTGTTATTCGTGGGGTTATCCCTGTGCCTGTTATTTGTGGACTCAAGCCGCGCCTGTTGGTTACTTACCCTCGTGAACTATGTGTTCATGCCTGTTTTCATGGTCTCGAGCTGCGCCTGATTGTTACCCTCGTGGACTGTGTATCCACGCCTGATATTACGTTCTGTTGAAGTCCTATGAAAATTGAGATTTGAATATTATTTTTTAAAATCTATTTTGAAAAATGAATGGTTTTGATAAGTAGTTGAGATTCTCTAAGGAGTGTTTTGTTATGCAGTTTCAAATTTGACTTGATTATACTCTGCGGAGAATGAGAATTGTCGTTACGATATTTATTGTAGTTAAATCATCTAAATTACTTTCTTGAATTTAGACAATTATATTTATGGGACGTTATTCATCTGAAGTTTATTTTGGCTTCAGATAGCCCAGCTGACCCTATGTCTCTGGTTGAGCAATGAAAAGCCTTGATGTTGCGAAAGACATTGATTTTTTTGCGGCTACTGTTTGGTGTTTATAAAAGCTTATATGTTTGCACTATTTATAAAGGTTAGACGCTCTACGTAATCTATAGGTGAGGTCCTGTGTTTTTATTATATGTTGATAACACATAATATGTTTTTATGGCATAATCTTGAGAAAAGAAATGTACATTGTGATATTTAGCATTTTGACGAATAGTATATGTTTGCAAGTCAAAGGCTTACGGAGTGTGAGATTTCTCATAATCTATGCTGGTCACCTCTAAATTTTAGGGCGTGACAGATTAACTCATCAAGTTATTAAAGTAAGAGAAATTCTAGGATGTATTGTGTCATTTATGCTCTTCCTAAGTTGCCTTTTATGGGTCCCACATCACCTCGAAGATGGTGATGCTTGGATAAATGAGAAAGGGAATCGGATCTAGTTTCGGTGCATTTCCTGAGCAATAACGTACCGTCCTTATCCACCAAAACGCACCGTTTCACTAATGCAAACGTCTCCCGCGACGCTCTGCTTCAATATTGGTGCCCAATCCCGCCTATTTCTAGCTTGCCTGTTCAACTTTCTTTCTTTCACTTGAAACCCAATTCTTTCTTCATTCTCAGAACTATACCAGTTTTGGTGGAACATCACGTAGTAGCTACTCATGATAGAGAGGAGGATCCTAGAATTGAAGGCATCAAATCTAAAATCCATATCATCCGCAATTTCCCCAAAGCCGGTTTGTTTTAAATTGACGTTTCTCTTGCTACTTACCGTTACGTTCATTGCTGTGTAAATAATAATAATGGTTCTGCAAACATGGTGACTTTTTGG
>JANTPZ010007075.1:0-11227 GCA_025593235.1 Vachellia pachyceras | reverse complement strand
GTTTTCGTACAAGGATGTGAACAAACGTAGGGAGTGGATTGCTCATCTGCAGGCTGGAGCAGGAATTGTGGCTGACAGTGATCCAGCTGATGAGCAAAGAGAGTGTGAGAACAAAGCTGCGGCTCTTGCCCGCGCAATTGATCTTGCTGAGTCGTCCTTTGTTTAGAAATGAGTTGTATGTAGCCATGGGTAAGAACTTCATCACGTAATGAATTGTAAACTAACAGACGTTGAGTCTCGTCTAAAATTAATCAGAAGCAGCTACATAATTGCGTCAGCAATGAGGGTTTTGTTGTCATTTGTAGCTTTTTTTTTGGCCCACGTCATTTGCAGCTAAGGTTAACGCCATTTAGTGTTTTTATTTGTTTAAAGCTGTTCGGGGTATTTTGTTGCATTTTAAATATTATGCTTTTTTTAAATGAGAATATTGACGATTGGGAATGTATTTGGGAGTTCCGGGGTAAAAGAACCGTCCCATCCAACCACTGGCATTTATTATTGGACCCATTTGGAAACATGATGGAAAATTACTTTTACGTATGTCGAGGTAAATATATTAAGGAGATTATCTTGTTTTACGAAAAAATACTGTTGAACATAAATTTGGCTACTCATAATCATTGTTAAATACACTCATTGTAAGATGGATGGAATGAATTACTCCTCAGCTCTTTAACCTAGGACCTCATTAAAAAGTTGATTTAGTCCAAGCCCCAAAATACTGGATTTATCTCTAATTTGTCATTTATTTTTCAAATTACCCTTAGGAATATTCCATTGACAATATCAAGTACGGGACCGGGAGGGAATTAGGGGAGATTATTTGCGAGTTTTTAAAAAAATGTCATATTAAGTAATTAAATTATAATTTTAATCTAATCAAATTGAGTAAATAGATCCTACATTTAATATCAAAAGAGTATATATTGTTTTTGTATTAAGAATCAAATACTTAAAAATTTTTGTCAAAAATGCATTGAGCATTATATGTTTTTTAAGAAGTACAAACTACTTATAATATTTAAAATGAAAGTAAAAATATCAGAATCATTACATACATTATAATGTCGTTACTTTTTATAGCATGACTTGTGCTATTTTTACACACATTTTTTCATGAACTAACCTTTAAAAGTAATATTATTGAAAAGAGTGTTAAAATGCAAAAATATTGGTGTGTTTTCATAAAAAGTGCATCGAGACCATAAGCTTTTGGAACGTAAAAAAATACGAGCCTTTTTTCTAAGGAAAAAGTATTTTGTATGATATAATTTTATTCGTATTTTTTTATTCTCACTCATGATATTTTATTGTTAAGTTTAAGCTTGTGAAGATAACAATTGCAGGAAAACAGATTATTATTAATTAATAATTGTTCAAAATTTTTACTGTTCAGCACAACAAATAATTAGATCTATAAACAGAAAGTCAGGGATTAATTTAAAGATATTTATTATTGTTTTTTAACAAAAAAAGATACCTCATCTAATCCTTGGGTTATGTTTGGCTTAATGGGAGAATGGAAGGGGACGGATAGGATGGAAGCGTAAAGGATGAAATGGTTTACTGTTATTTTGTTTGATTATGTTGAAGGGGAGAGAGAATGAAATGAATTTTGTGTTTAGTTTAAAAGAGGAAGAAAGATATGATAACGATTAATTTAATATTATGCACTTATATATTAGTTCATATATTTTTTCTACTTTTACGCTAAACAAATTAATTTATACCTTGCATAATTTATGGAAGAATCAAGCTAAGGCAAGCCTTCCATTTTTGTTCAAGAGCTTCACTCTATTGAATACATCACTCTGACCATATGAGCTATTCTTACCACATCTCACATGTTTGACCGTTAGTGGCAGATATTGCGAGGTGGTGGTAAACAATATAAGAGCAACAATTAAATCATATATAACCTATCTATGAATTATAAAGGAGAAAAAACAAAAAGAAATACGGTAACAAATATAAATCAACTTTTTTTTCTTGATACAGAGAACGAGAACACAAAGACTCGAGACAAAATCAATTACAGAGGGTGGGGAAAGGAACCCAAAAAATCATTCGAGCACAGCGCCTGAAGGCGGTGCGGGTGCAAGTTGTAAACAGTAGAATAGGAGATAACCTTCTTTGCAAGAGCATCAGCCAACTGGTTTTGCTCCCTCGGGATGTAGCATATGATAACATCGTGCTCCCTAGATATGAAATGCTTGATTTCCTGAAACAAAAGCCCAGTATTAGCATACTGACAATTAGAATTAAAATTATCAACCAATAATTTAGCGTCTGATTCAATGATAATTTTCTTAAAACCACATTTAGAGGCTAATTGGAGGCCTCTGAGAATCGCCCATTTTTCTGCAATGTAAGAGTCGCATAATCCCAGCGATTTGGCAAACCCAACAATCCAGGTGCCCAAATGGTTCCTCACAACACCTCCACAGCTCCATTAACATTGACTTTAGCCCAACCTATATCAGGGGGCAACCATTGATGAGGATGAAAGGAATTCAGAGCAGGCCGTAGTTCTAGGATGTCTTCACTTTGGACAAACAATTTCCACGCCGCAATGATTGAGCTATAGGGATCAAGGGGCTTGGTGAAATGTAAGTCAAATATTTTCTTATTTCTCCACGACCATAAAAACCAGCAATCAACACCCCAAAAAAGACTCCATTTACTAATAGAATCAGTTCCCAAATGTCTTTTGAGGTTAACAGCAATCCAGTCACATAAGGAACAGGAAAGGAAATTAAGCATATGAGGAGGACGAATAGATCTGGACAAAAGGTCCCTAGCATAACTGCAATCCCTAAGGACATGCAAAGCAGTTTCCTCTCCTTCCTGGCAGAAAGGGCATAAAGAAGACACATTAGACCAAGAGCTTCTCCAAGCGTTAGTAGGAAGTCTATTGTGAAAAGCTTTCCAAAGGAAGATTTTAATTCTCTCCGCTCCTTTCCATTTCCATATCTCATTATTAACAGGACTATACATATTGGGCGGATTGAACTCGATAGTGAAATAGGCACTCTTGACCGTGAAGTTCCCTGTAGCTGTGAGAGCCCAGGTCATAATGTCATTGCCAGCCTCAGGACGAGGGGGGAATGAGGTGATTAAGGTGGAAGTTACATCCCTGCTCACAAGATTTCTTAGGCGTTGATAGTCCCATCACCATTGATAACCCAATCAGCCACCTTAGAATTTTCCTCTTTTTGAGAAAGAGGTCTATTGCATAGGTGTTTGACTGGTTTTCCTGGAATTAATCGGATATTAGAAAAGAATCTCACTGTATTACCATCTTTCACCTGCCATTTGATGCTTTCCTCAATGAGGTTCCTCTGATCACAGATGAAGCGCCATAAATTAGAGTCTCCAGGTTGAGAATTTAAAAGGTTATGCTCGCTTCTAAGCATGTACTTGCTCTATAAAACATCAGTCCATAAGCCTTAATTGCCTTGAAGAAGGTTCCAAGCTAGTTTAGTTCCAAAAGCTCTATTCATAGAATGTAACTTTCTAAAGCCAAGGCCCCCATGAGATTTGGGACGAGTGATGATCTCCCAACGAACAGGGTGAAAACCCTTCCTGTTCTCAGAACCACAAATGAAATTGTGCTGAATCTTTTTGATTTCGCTACAAATAGTTGAAGGAACTTTAGCAACTTGCATTGGGTAGAGAGGGCAAGAGCTAAGAACCGATTTGGCCAAGGTGATGCGGCCAGCAACCGATAGGCAGTTAGCTTTCCAAGAGGCTAATTTGGATTTGACTCTGTCAACAATATACTAGAACTTATCATAGGATTTTCTGATTCTGGAAAGAGGGAAGCCCAGATATTTTCCGATTTCGGTAGAAACTTTCATACTAGAGATAGCTTGAATTTTCTTTCTCATCCCGCTAGGCACCTTTTTAGAGAAGAAAATGGAGGATTTCTCTTTACTAACTTTCACCCCTGAAGCCTTGCAAAAATTGTCCAAGCAAGACATCATAACATAGATTCGCTTCTCCGAGGCTTGCCCAAAAAGAAGGAGGCCATCCGTAAACATAAGATGGGAAATAGAAGGGCCATTCCTAGAAACAACAATAGGTTTCCAAAGATTAGCATCCACCGCATCAGTAATGATATGAGATATCTTGTCCATATATAGCACAAACAAAAAGGGGAGATAGGATCACCCTGACGGAGGCCTCTCCTAGGGGAGAAAAATTCACAGTAAGATCCGTTCCATAAGACATCGTATGAGGTAGAAGAGATGCAGTTCAATAAGAGATTGATAGAATGCTCGTCCATGCCTATCTCTTGAAGAATCATCTCCATAAACTTCCAATTAACCCTATCAAAAGCTTTTTCCAGATCAATTTTTAGAGTCATAAAGCCTTTCCTACCCCTGGCCCTATTCATGGTGTGTAAAATTTCCTGCCCAATAATGATGTTGTCCTGAATGTGCCGACCAGGAATAAAGCCAGCTTGAAAAGGGGAAATAAGATCATTCATAATCTTTTTCATTCATTTAGCGATAATCTTCGTGATACACTTATAGTGAACCGAGCATGAGGAGATAGGCCGAAAATATTCCACCCTCTCCGGATTATCCCTTTTGGGAATCAGAGCAATGAGGGTTCTATTCACCTCTGATAAATCTGACTGACCTTCAAAGACATCCCTGACAAATCTGCAGACAGCATTACCCACCGTATTCCAATTTTTATGAAAAAAGATAGAAGAAAACCCGTCGTGACCAGAAGCTTTATACGGACCCATATCAAAAATTGCCCTACGAATCTCCTTATCACTAGGAGGTTTACCAACCTGAGAAATGAGATCATGATTGATGACAGGAAATTTAGAGGTGGAATTGAGGGATGAAGGGTCCCCTTCCTCCATAATGAACCAATTTTGAAAATAACAAGAGACCAAATTCTTCAGCTCTTCATCTTCTTCAATCCAAATGCTATTAGCATCTTTTAGGGCTCAGATCTTATTCTTTCTTCTTCTGGCACACTAGTTTTCAAATGATAGTATCTAGTATTACGGTCCCCATGAGCAATCCAATCTGCTCTTGATTTTTGGAACCATTTAATCTCCTCGAGCTTCAGGATCTCTTCAAGCTCATGCTGTAAATCCTTCTCCAGCAATTGCAAAAAATTGGAGAAAGGGTAAGACGAAGACATTTGAATGCCATTCAAGCGAGCTAAAATATTCTTTTTCCTTTTTTCAACAAAGCCAAAAGTTTCTTTGTTCCAGATGGGAAGAAGAGATTTCAGAGTCTCCATATTTGCGTTTAAGTTACCCTTAACTTCCCAATTATTAGATAAGAAATTCCGGAAGTCACTGTGAGTTAATCACATAGCTTCAAAATGGAAGGGGCGAGCCCTATAACGGTTGAAATCCTCCAAACCCAGGGATAGAATCATAGGGTTGTGGTCAAAGAATTTAGTTCTGGGGAGCACCTTGAGGAAACAATCCGGCAAAAGAGATAAGAGAGTGGAGTTAACAAGAGCCCTGTCAAGCCTTTCATAAAGTCTTGGATAACCAGAAAGGCAAGGACCTTTCCAAGAGAATTTAGGACCAATAGCCCCTAGGTCTGTGAGATTGCAAGCCATAATTCTATCATTAAAGAAATTCATACGAGCTAAATTTGCACCCGAGCCACCAATACGTTCATCGGAACATCTTATATCATTAAAGTCACTGTAAACAATCCAAGGAATGGAGATGCCAGAAGCTAAATCCTCCAACCTACTCCAAAGTAATTGTCTATAATTGGAATGAGGAATAGCATAAACAGCCGTAATGACAAACTTTGGGATACCAGTTGCAAAATATTCACAATGAAAAAATTGCCTATTTTCTTCAATAATATTAACAGATAAATTACCTGTTCTCCAAAGCGCAATTAACCCACTTGACCTTCCTTCGCTAGGGATGCATTTGACTTCATCAAAACCCAAACTAATAAAGGAGGGTAGCTTAGAAAAAATACTGCATTTAGTTTCAGCAAGGTTTAGGAACATTAAGAACCATTTTTAAATTTCTTAATAACCCATTTCCACAAGCACCTCTAATATTCCAGTAAAAGATTTTAATCTTTAAAAAAGAAAAAAATAAGGAACCTGAACACAGGACAAAACACAAGCAAAGGAGTTACTGGGTTTCTGGGGCCATTGATTCATCCTCCACGCTGGTTAGCTGTGCAACCTGGAGGCAAGAGTCCATAGGCGACGGCCCAACTTCCAAAAGGGAGTTGTTGTCATTCAAAGTATCATTTGGGCTAGATGACAAAGAGCCCTCTGCTTGTGAAGAATCCAAGACCATAGGGCGCGCATTAAAGAGGCCCAAATCGTTGTTGGGCTGCCAAGTTGAGTCCGCCTTGTCTGCCTGGGCGAGGGAAAAGCGATGATGGTGACCCAACGCATGGTCCGAGCTGGCTCCAACGTGAATGCCTTGCTCCACGTAGCCCTCAGCAGCATCTCCCCCAGTAGCGTCGCCTGATTCGTTTTGTCCATTGTGAATGACAGTGTGAATATTGTCCCCTGGCCCCACGTTGTCTTTCCCTAGAGTCAGCATCAGCACGGGTCTCAATTACGATTTGACATCCTTTTGCACATTTCTTTGCTCATTACGCAAGTGTTTCTCCCTCTCAACTCTGCGGCGCAGTAGCCCATCACCTAATACTCCTTGAGCCATTCTATATGTCCCATCTTTGCCCCTGCTCCGCGCCTCCATTTTCAGATTTCCTTTACTTTTGCTCTATCCATGGTTAAACACGGTCAATGCTCCTTCCTTATTAATCGCTGGATAAACGTCATTATTATTGGTATTAACGCCTTCCTCACTTAGAATGTTGAAACGTGATCCGGATTTCATTGTGATAGTGTGTTCATCATTTTTGTCTTTATTTTTCTGGAACCGGCGTTTCTCCACAACTTTCCACTGGTCAAAAGGTTTGGGTTGTTGATGAGCTTCTGGTTCTTGCTTATTCTGGGCATGTTGATCTCTATCTTCCTCATTTGAAACACTAGCAGCATTCTTCAATGAGCAAGCCTCCTGCCTGTGTCCATAAATGCCACATTTGGTACAAAGAAGATGCAATCCTTCATATTCTAAGAAATGATCTTCCTCATCCAATTTAAATCCAGACATAAGCTATTGTCCAAGTTCCACTAAAACACATATTCTAGCAAAGTGACCCCTTAATTGGCATGAAGTGTTCATATCTATCTTGAGGGTCTTACCAATCCTATTTCCAATACACCTTAAGGCTTCCTTGTCATAGTATTCCATTGGAATTTTTGGGATCTTGACCCACACCGCTACGTTGATTGAAGCTTTATGAGGTTTGAAGCCTGCTTCCCATGGATGGACAGTGAGGTAATGATAAAAATCATCCAAGGGCCTCCTGTCAATGCATTCTTCCCTGTTGGAAAGCTTAACAACAAAATATCCATGGCCTATGTTTATCACATTGAGAATTCCTTTCCTAGCCCACATGGCTTGCAATCTTTGAGATAAAATTTTGTAACCAATCTGCCTACCTAGCAATTTCACAATAACAGTAGACCTTCAAGCCTTATAAAGCTTCTTCTTCATTTTATCAGAGAAAGCAAAGGTTGGAAAGTTCCTTTCAGGATCTTCCACAGTAACACAATATGGCTCTCCATTATCTGCATCTTGTGGAGAGTCAGATAAAGAGTCTTCTGAGATCATGTCATCTTTGTCATTCTCAACCATTTCTTCATTCATGCATCTGCCTTTAAGTTTATCAATAAATGACAGGCCCCCATGATGATAAGTACTGGACTTACCACCCAGATTAGGCCAATGATCATAAAGAGCATTTGCACCAACATGCTTAGCATCATTTTTCACTTTTTTGGAGCGCCTAAACATGAGATCTTCTTCTTCAAGCGAAGGAGGAAGCAGGGATGGATTCTTGACAGAGTTTCCTTGAGCGTTTTCTTTGAGAACGTTAGTCATCGGCGTATCGAGTTGAAACCGTAAGAGTATGTGAAATTAAAGCTAATATAAATCAACTTTCGTACTCTTGATGGTTAACTATATTTGGCATTATTGGGCCTTCAATTAATATATCCATGATCTGTTTTATAGGAATTATGTGGCCCATTATAAGTGGCCTAGGTGTGACTATGCCAAGTCTGATCATCATTTTTCTGCTCATTTTTGGAATGCTAGCTATCAAACTCGTGCCTAGGGGGTGAGCGAACAACCCGTGACCTGTCAATCCATCCGCAACCTCTAAAAAATTACCTGTTTAAGCCTGCCCAAATGGGATCATTACGGGCAGGTCCAAAACAGGCGTGGTGGTCTCTTCACAAAATGCCCAGCCCAACACATCACTAATCCACTCTATCTCCAATTCTCCATAGTCCAAACTCCAAACTCTAGACTCATCCGGCGTCCCCCTGACCCCAAACCCTGCGTGGCTACTCCAGTCTCCACACCACACGTCTCCATTGCAGCTTGGCATCGTCTAGACATCGGAGTCCACTGTCGTCCCTCAACCAGAGCCCAGAAGCCCAAAACATCACTGCTCAAACTCTTCGCAGATCCGCAGGTCTCCAGGCAGTGTTCTCTAGTCATCGGTATTCTTTAGTCAACAGGGTTTTTGGGAGATTAAGCAGTTGTAGGTTCTCCATTCTCCAAAGCATTTAATCCACTCTTCCTTTCTTGATTGTTTTGTAGAGGAAGATAATGTAAGATAGGGTTCAATTGAATCAAAAGATAATGTTCAAGATCTAACATGAAGGCTACTGCTGTGAAGTGAATCTGTGCTACTGTGCCTGCTGGATGCTGCTGTAATGTTTGGATATTTGAATTTGAAATGCTGCTGTAATTTTTGGATACTTGAATATTAAATGCTGCTTAAATGCTTAGATTGTTATTTTAGCTTTGCAGCCATCTATCTTAGTATTCAATGTGTTGAAATCCTATTTTTTCCATTGCTTTTTCACTGCTGAATTTTTCCAATTTTATGTGTGCTATGCTGTTAAATGTACAGGGACACAAAAAGGAAAAAAGGGGGTTGCAGCTACAGATAACTCGTTACATGCACCAACTCACCCTTAACTTGTAATTATTTGTACAGGTCAAAATGGGTTTGACCACGGATATGGGTGCCTCATATCCATGAAACCTTTCACATACGAGGTACAGGTTACTCCACATGCTGCTTCACCCACCCATTGCTCCATCCAACTTCATGCCCAAAGTTTAAAGGCATGACTTTAAAGCACAAAGACAGAAGTTAGCTAGCTGTCAGATCGTCATTTGAGAGTTCAAAATTGTGGTACCGAATCATGAGACCCTGTTTTAAGTTTTAACTTGTTTACCGGTACACTTAATTTCTGGGACCCATCAATTATTGGGACCTCACCCCTCCTGCTTATAAATGATTATACCCAGAAAATGCCAGCATTCCTCCTCCGTTTGGAGTTGGAACTTTGAGATCCCTTAATTGGGTTCCTTAATGGGAGGGATAGTTATAGCATCTCGAAAATCTATCGAAATTTTTAATGTAAAAAATAAATTTTGTTGTTAAAAACGGGGAATCGTACTTATGCACTATATCTTCGATCCTTTTACTATTAATTATTTTTAATTAGATCATCGTCATTTAAATATATAAATAACTAATAAGTCTTCAAAATTTAAATGGATATTAATTTAATTTGCGTTGTTTTATCTTTGCCAAAATTGTTAGTTAAATTATAATTATTATCAATGCTTCGCCAGAAGATTCGCTATGAATATTATATATAAAAACGATTATTTGTTTCATTTTATTTTATTCTTTTCCATTATGCATCCCAAACAACCTTCCATGTCAAGCAAATGACAAAACACTAATCAGTTATCGCCAACAAAAATTATATATACATGTATATTGAAATTTCTTTTTCTAAGGTATTTCAGGAGAGAAACTTTTAGTTGAAGAAGAGAATGATTGAAGCCTGCATGTTGATGTAACGAAATTGAGAAGATATGGGGCAAAAAATAAATTGCGAAGATCAGTTTGTTGTTTTGACTTGTATTAGGAGATGATTGTGCCTTACACTAATATCTTGCATTGTTTGTGATTTTATGATGTTGTTATGGAAATAAAATCAAGAGGCAGAGATACTTTCGAATGTGTGGCAACTCAGGATTCAGAAAGGAAAAAGGGCTTATTTCGAGTCAATATCGATCATCAAATCAGATTTTACTCAATCCACGGTATAACAAGGGCTGCTAGCAGCAATACGCCCAAGCCCCGACGCATCAAAGTAGATTGACAAAAACCATGTATGATTTTCTTTAACTCGTGTATTTATAGAATCTTGAACATAGTTACATAGCTTGTAGTCACAAGACTTGGCAGCAAAGACATTACACAAAATCAAACCAATGGTGACAGTTTTAAAACTGAACTTCCAGGCTCAAACAAGGTTGCCTGAAGCATGCAGTATTGAAAACCGAACCGTGAGGTAGAAGAATCAACGAGTTCCATATGCGCACACATACACAGGTAAATACAAGGGAAAGAAGGGGAAAAGATGGGTTTTTATTCACATCACTAGCACCCCAAAACAATCCACTTACATACAAATATAACACATTATTCTCACGCCGACTCATGGATCTAACAAATGGCTAATAAGAATTGCAGATTAAAATCTCAAAACAGAGAAGGTCTTGCAGAGTAGAACGAACCAGGGCTTTGTTCATCTATCACGCACCATTCACCCCTGAAAACAACTGATACACCAACAAAGATCGTGAAAGTGGAGGACAGAAAGCATAATTTAGCGGGACTGCCAAATTACTGTGACTTTCTCATTCTATATTGTAAACTTGGGACCTCCAGCAAATTGCCAAGACAAAGAACTTGTAGGCACAAACACTAAGCATTATTATTAATTAATCACTTCTACTTCAACAATGAACAAACTTGTCAGTCAAAAACCCCATTGGAAAACAGATACCATCCCATCATCCCAAGGTTGGACTTGAAACATTCTCTTAACACAATAAGTAACATTATTAACTCTATCGCACTTGCTTGCATACTGAGCGAGGTTCTGAAATCCGCTTCCAGCCTCAATCTTGAGTTATTCATAAATGTGAGTCTTCTTCTATATCTCTCATTCAGCTTCGCCAACACCCCATAATCTAAACAATTTCGAACTCCTAAAATCCTAATTTGAATTCCATAATTCATGGACTTCTCCA
>JANTPZ010007074.1:0-13261 GCA_025593235.1 Vachellia pachyceras | reverse complement strand
CCATTTTCACCTCCATCTTCCTTACATCACCATTTTTTCAGACACACACCACACATAACACAAAAATAGAGCACACAACTTCCTATTTCATACCACACTATTTAAAACCTATCCACACCATTTAATACTACACATTGCATCTTACTAGCTTCCCCATCAAAGTTGAGAACAATAAATTAACATCTGAGACAGGAGAGGACCTGACCATCTGAGACAGGAACTGGTTTGCCGTCGCCAAAGACAGGAACTCGCGCCTCTAGGATCCTCTTTCTCTCGTCTGAGAGCGTCGCCTCCTCGCCAGTGACTTCAATTCGCGCTTCGCCGCCTCTTACTCTGGCTTGCCGTCGCTGAAGACAGAACTCGTCCTCGTCGTCGCGTTTGCCGTCGCCAAGGCGATTTGTTTCCCTGTTCTCTGTCTCCTGCTTCCTGTGCGAATCAAGAACTCAAGCAAGCTGTTTTCCCTTTTTCCACAAGGGCACAACTGTCTTTTCACTCAACAAATTAATTCCACAATGGTTCCTTGGGACCTGTGGTTAAATATTCTAAACTTTGGGACCTTTGGTTAAATATATGTGTTATGTGGGACTGTATTATAAATCTCCCTTTTTTTTACCTTTTTTTTAATAGTTGATAGGTATTTATACGCTCTTGGTACCATATCCACACTTCAGAATAGTATACGAATATTTTTACCTCTTATAGCCTTTACTTATATCAACAAAAAATATTTATATAGTCATTATAATAATATTTTACTTTACATTATAATAATATTTTTTTAGAGATTCTTTCTAACACTGGAAAAAAATTACAAAGGATTCGTATTTTTCCAAAAACTAGAGATTCTTTCCAAAAAGTCAAGCCGTTTACCTTTTTATTCGTTATTTTAAAAATAGCATTACAATAATGTTTACAAATCACAAATATTAATCAAACCGCTTATGTATATAATACATTTAATTAAAAGTATTTATTTGATGTCACTAGTGGCAAGTGACAAGATTTTGTAAAACACAATGGTATTTATGCCAAATAGGAATAAGAGTTGCTTGCTACAAATTAAAAGAGGGGCAAAGCAAGTAGAGCGGTGCGGTGGGTTAAGTTGATTAAAAGGTGGCACGTGTTGAAGGCTGATCTTTCTATCTTAAAAAGCGCCTAATTAATATTTGATGATTGTTGATCATTTCATTTATAGTTTATATTTGATTAGAATTGTAATGTTTGAATTCAACCTAATGAAGTGTATTATAATATTATATGTTTAAGTTGTATTATTTTTAAATTTGAATTAGATGTTATGTTTAATTCATTATTGGAAAAAAATATTTTATTTTAGGTATTAAAAAATGAAAAAAAAAAACTTCAAATTCAAGATGAAAAAATATAATTTTTTTTTTAAATCTAACGGGTGACCCACTAGCATGCGGATATTTGAACCTAAACAATGAAAGACCAACCAATAACCAGCAAGCTGACTCACTTTATCATCTATGAAATCAAGCCACTAGAATGACCTTTATACAAAAATCATACAAGATGTCAGTGATCACATGCTTTCAAATTAAGATTCCACTTCGTATTGGTGAAGGGAAAGAAAATTAACTTTGACCTTTACCTTTAACCGGCCAATTAGGATAATGCTAAACTTTGCCTCTTAGAAAACAACCAACAACAACAAGATGAAGAATCAAGTCAATGACTTTTAGAAAACCGTTGAGAGAATAGTTTTTGATCAAAATGCAATGGTAAAGTTGGATGTCGATGCACCAGCTCGAGCTCTTAACTAGGTGGTATGTGTCGAAGTTATTAGGGATGATCAAGGTCGTTGGATATTAGGGTTCCAGAGGGCGCTTGGGCACGTTAATATACTTATAGTAGAGGCTTTGACAATCCATACAAGGTTGGAAGTGTGACATCTTCTACAGGTACAGGACATCCAAGTTTTTTTGGACTCTCTAGAAGCGATCAACATTTTGCTTAGAGATCGAAGGCCTGCACATCGGTTGCACCTTGAGGTTGAGGCCACTCGTCACCTTTTCTATGGGAACTGAAATGTGAAGTTATCTCACACACCCAAGGAAAGTTTAATGTGTGCTGATATTCTGTCAAATGAAGCTCACCCAGGGAGCTCCCAGATAGTTCTTCTTTGACATGCACCACCGAACTAGAGGGATCAGCTCCTGTTGGATCAATCTTTTGTGAGGGTTACAATTCCTCGGTTCAATTAGTATTGCCCACTACTTTTTTAAGCCTAGCTTGCCTTTGAAATTAAAAAATGCATTTTAAAAATAACTTTTGTGCAACATGCATTTTGGGAAATAGTGACTTGTTTAAATAAACGTTATACAAGTGACTTTTAGTAGAAAGTGTCATAAAAGAAAATCAATTTCATTAAATAATACACACATATATATTTCATTTTATATTGTGATAAAATTAGGGAAAATGAAATAAAAATAGTTAGAATGTTACAGGGAGCGACTTAGAGCTCATTTAGAAGTTCAATGAAGAATAGCTTTTACAGAGTTTGAGGCAAAATCTAAGTTTTGGAAAACACATTTTAGGAGAATAGCTTTTACAGATTCCGAAATAAAACCTAAGTTTTGAAATATGATTGTATTTTAGAAGTTATTGGCTTTTACGAAGTTCGAGGCAAAAGTAAATAGAAAAGGAGAAAGAAAACATAAAAAAAGGTTAAAGAGAAAATTTATTAGAAGAGAAAGTATGATTTAATAAAAAAATAACTTTTTTAAAATCTAGGTTTCAAATTGAAATTTTATCTTCAAAATAGTTTTTATAAAAAATGTAAGTACTTAAACAAAATGTAGGTTTGAAGAAGAACTCAAACAAACTCTTAACATATTTAGATCAGGACTTGAAATTTTCACGTCAATGTCACAATCTGGAGCATCTCAAGTCACGATTTTAAATTTTCTGGTTGTGACCTAGAATTTTGAAGTCACAATTTGAAATGCATTTTGAATAAAAATAACTTCCTCTCCTTCTATTCTGGCACTATGCATTTTTATCCAAGTTTTTCCCGAACTCTCTCAATTATCCCAAAATGCATCCTCACAGTCAAAACGCATTCCTACCCATCCGTAGGATTGCCAAACACACGCAATAACTACAGCAAGAGCGAATTGTTTGTACAATGTACATCATAGAAGTAGACTGACAAAGACTCTGATTTATATTACGGTGCTGTTACAACAGATTCAGGCACGTTATAACCTGAGTCAAAGAGGTCAATTTGCCCATACAAATTATGCCAGATATCCTTAAAAATCAGTCAAAATGCAAAAATGCAAATTGCAGATGGTTCCACTAGGAATTAAGACTTAAAATTTAGCTCCATCGTCTTGAAACTCTCGCGTCCTCCGAAACAGATATTACTTGGTCCAGCATACATCATGAAAAGTAAATATGCAGCTCCAACAAATCTGTATTTGAAAGCTCAGCCTAAACATTTAGAAAACGACTGTTTTACCTTCAAAACTGCGTCCTTCAACCTCCCTAATAAATAATTTCAATTTCCATCTTCCCGAATCTCCGGGACCCACGTATATATCCCCACTACTTTCTTTTTCTCAAATCATGGAGTATTTGCTCCATTCATATGATAAGGCTCAGCCGGTTTGCGCTTCTTAGCTCTCCATGCTAATCCCGTTATCTTCCATAGATTCTTCAGGTGATTTGGTCTCGGGAAAGTATTCATCATGGGGATACAATTGATGAAACAGCTGAAAGTACCACCATCAAACTAGTAAACGTCATCAACAACATATGAAAATTGTTGTCACAAAAAAACATGAAAATTGTACTCCTTCCAGTCCTAAATACAAGAGGGAGTAGAAGGGTTTTCTATTTCTCCCAGGGAGTTTACTATGAAGGAAGTAGTTTTCAATGCAAAAGATAAAAAAGAAGTACTTTAGAAATACCAATGGACATTTGTTTACATATAACTAAATTCACTAATTTTCTTATTCTCTGCAAATTAATTATTTAACTCCTATATTCAACGCCAGAGAGAGAACTTTTCATTTTTTGTTTGGTGTTGTACGCCAGAACATGAATATTTTCATGCTCATTTCTCTTCTTGTTCTTGAAATTAACTACTGCAGATGTAACAGTGAGGAAATAATTCAAGATGAAAAATTAGTACCTTCTCAGTTGCATCTAAAAGGTCGCTGTAGTGTAGATTCCCATCTGGGGAGGGAGTGGAACTGATACGATCAAACTTACCCTGAAATAAAAATAACTTGTATTAGTGAGTAAACTGAAATAAAAATAACTTGTTTTAGTGAGTAAAAAAATTATGCCAATCAATTTTGCATATGTTGGAATCAAGTTAAATTTCTCTGTTACGAAAAAATTCTCGAAGTACTGCCGATAGTGTGTTCAATAAGAAAAACAGTGATATGATATATCTCTATATTTAGACAGTTTTTTGGATCTAATCTTCAGCTTTTAAGCACTTCAATTGTACAAAGGATTCGATTGTGTCAAAGGGTAATTGCGAAAATTAATTGATTAGTATCTTTTTTTATTATAATTTATACAGTTTATTTCACAAGTGACACTTGGGGAAAAAGACATTTATCAATGGGGTTACTTCAAGTGTCTTGGGCCATAGGACTCAATATTTTCGACGGAGCTGCTTTACCACAGGTTTTCCATTCACCAGTGGAATTGGATTAGCCATTCTATCCACAAACAAATTGTGATTCCTTCCCCTTCCGTTCCCGCCTCCTGAGGTTTCTGGATTGTGATCAAGCTTGCACCTCTGAAGCTGCCATGTCCAAGTGGAGTTTGGTGGAGCCAACCCCTTCACTATGCGAGGCCGATTCTTCATACACATAGAGTGGTTTAAGATTGAGATTGTAGCTCTGGATTGTGAATTGATTGGTGGACTGACTCTTGGATGAAGATGAACATTAGTGATTAAGGGCTTGTTTGGCAACAGCTTTTAGAACCTTTAGAATCTAGGTTTGGTTTCAAAATCTAAATTTTACCTCAAAACTTAGGTTTTGTCCAAACGAATTTTTTTTCCCAAAAGCTATTTTGGTTACAAAACTCAGGTTTTGAAACCTAAGTTTTCTCTTTCCTACTTTTTCTCTCTTTCCCTTTCTTACTTTCCTCTTTCCTACCCACTTTTTTGCCTTGGAATTCGTAAAAGCTAAAACTTCCCAAACATAAATCACTTTTCAAAACCTAGGTTTTGCCTCGGAATCTGTAAAAGCTATTCTCCAAAACCTAGGTTTTGCCTCGGAATCTGTAAAAGCTATTTTCCAACCAACATCCAAACAAGCTCTAAGCTTGTTCGGCAATTTGCTCACTGGGAAATATTGTAAACAACTTTGATCTTCTCAATTTTCAATGTGATTCACTCACATTCTCAAGTCACTCATGGTTATGCATCGATAATGTGATTGAATTAGATGTAATTGGTGGGGAGCTCGCCAGTCAATGTAGTTTCTAAGAGCTTGTTTGGATGTAAGGTTGAAAATAGTTTTTACAGATTCCGAAGCAAAACCTAGGTTTTGGAGAATAGATTTTGGAAAATAGCTTTTACAGATTCCGAGGCAAAACCTAAGTTTTGAAAAGTGATTTATGTTTGGGAAGTTGTTAGCTTTTATGGATTCCGAGGCAAAAAAGTGGGTAGGAAAGAGGAAAGTAAGAAAGAGAAAGAGAGAAAAAGTAGGAAAGAGAAAACCTAGGTTTCAAACTGAGGTTTTGTAACCAAAATAGCTTTTGGGAAAAAAATTTTGCTTGGACAAAACCTCGGTTTTGAGGTAAAACCTAGGTTTTGAAACCAAACTTAGGTTTCAAAAGTAGTTGCCAAACCAGCCCTAAGAAGGTCCAGATTGCACTCTCAGTTGCACAATTAAATAGAGCCTAGGGTGTATGAGTGGATTATTTCTATGGTACAAGGAGTAATAGATGCTCTACTACACTTGAATCTAATGGTATTTGAAATGTTTTAACAACCCAACTTCAACTCCAATTCATGAGTAACAATGAGTGCTAGAACACCATCTGTAGGAGTTTGTCATATCACATTATCTCTTTCATAACACACTTTCTTCACTCACTAGTCACTAAATCCAGGAAGAAAAAAGTAGCATAGGTTTTGGTTCATTTTTAGCATAATTTCTGCCTCTCTTTGAATTAATCTGTAGTGTCACATAATTGGAGCAGCTTCTAGACAATTAGGACTCACCAAGTGATCGACCTAGGTTGGCCCTGTACACATTAAGGAAGCTTAGTATATTAAATCGGTGCACTAGCGACAAGTGTGATCCCATAGAAATTCAGAAATTTGAGGGTAATAAAAATGTTAAACTCGAACAGATGCAGCATAAAAGATAATCGAAGGAAGAAGTTCCCTCAAATATGCGTGTAAAATTAAGCATCACGCGAGGGGGGAAATCTACAAGCAAACCAGGATGAGAAGCAAACCACTGTTATTTTCTGCACATAAAATGCACTCCAAAGCACAATGGGCTTTATATCTGCACTGTCACTTTGATCACTTGAACTATCAAGGTTTCCAGCTACAGGCAACACAAGAAGAGCATTCATGGCAGCTTGTAGTAACTTCTTTCCTTCATCAGCATCTTTACAAACCGTGCAGAAGTATAGTACAAAACTAAACAAGAGCAAGCATTCAAGGTCAAATCACGTTCAGTGATCACTTGAAAAGTGAAGTAAAAACACATGATAACTGAGCGTGAAAAATGAATATGGGAACATAGCCGGGATTCACAAGGTCATTGAAAGCCATTCTTTTCTCTCCCGAGTTTAGACGGCAGGCATATTGCTAGAGTTGGGCATCAAACCCCAAAAGCACATCTTGCACCACTAGACCCGAGGTATTTGGTGCATAGAAGCCATTATTTAAAGGCTACAATTAAATATATGATACCAGCATATAAAAAAACATGATAATAGAACAAAAAATCTGTGGATTTTTTTCAATGGAAAAAATCTGCAAATCTGAGGACGGCAGAAACATTTCTGAAGTACAATGAACTAATTACACTTTTTTAATTATTTTGAGTAATACATAAACGAATTTAATAATGGTCTACAATCTGCTTATATTTCATCGTTTACTTCCCCTCTGAGTTGAGAAGCAGAAAGGTCATCTTCTATTCCATCATTATCTGATGATAGAGGTGAGCAATTTTGGTAGACACTTAAATCAAGGGGTGAAGAAAATGATAGAACATCAAGAGCAGAGACTACGTTGACGAAAGAGTAGAGTAAATAAATGGCCAGAAATTCCTACTTGTGAGTTCCAGTTACTTGTTTCATTCAAGACACACTAAACAAATCAAACCCTCTGGTTTTCAGTATGCCCAACAAAGCGGCTAATATTGAAGGTATCTGATAGGATACCAAACGGTTAATGAATTATTTGATTAGGTAGTGGGTCAGCTTTAGCAAGGAATTAGGAGCATTAACATGCTGTTAGTGAGTGGGAGTTAGTTTTCTAGTTAGTGGTGGTCTCAGTCATGCGTAGTGGTCCTAGGATGTAGGAGGTAGTTATATCTCATTATCTCTATTGTTCTATATATAGCGTGGCCTGCTGTAATCGAAAGATATGAATGAATATATGATTATTGTTTGGTTCTATTATGGAGATACTCCTGGGCTTCTACTGTCTATCAAGTGAGATACTTGCTTAAGAAGGAGAGAAGAGATTGGTTTCTGGTTTCTAATCCTATCTCATCTAGTCGCATACCTGTGACTTTAACATTTGGTATCAGAGCCTTTCGGTCAGCATAGTGAACACACGCACATCTACGACATCCCAGAATCCAGAAGCTACTGCGAATGCGAGCGATCCTCTTACTGCCATCGCTGCTCGGCTCGGTACTGGATGAGTTGTGGGACAGGGTTTCCGTATTGGAGGCTCAGTTCTCTCGCCGTGAGAAGAGAAAAACGCGATTGCACTGGGAGGCAGATAGTAATGATGGTCCAGAAAGCAATTTTCCTCGTCGGCCGCCTTACACGAAATTGGAGCTCCCGAAATTCTGCGGCGGAGATCCACGAGGATGGGAACTCAAGGCAGCGAAGTTTTTCAGGTTCCATTGTGGGTCCAAGCCCAGTTCCTATCCTCACCAGCCTGCTCCAGTTGAGGCTTTGCTTCCAGCCCAAGATGGCATAGTCCAACTTGCTCCTAATGAAAAACCAGCACGAGTGGTCAGCTTCATTTTAGAGTCATCATCGCAACTTGCACGTCGTCCCCGTCTCCAATCGTCACACTCGCGTTCGTGCTCCGTCGGCTCGTGCTGTTCTCATCGTCCAGGTCGCCTTCATCCGTCGCCCCCCGAATCTGTGTCGGAGCCCTCTGTCTGAGTCCATCACCAATTCGCATCACGACGTCCGTCCAGCTCATGCGAACAAGTTCGCCCAGTTGCCGTCACAGGTCGCCAAAAGCTGCGTCGTCTGCTCATCGTGCGTACGTCCGTGTACTCGTGCATCACTCCCAAGCTTGCTCATGCTCGCGCATCAGTCCCAGCTCCATCTCTGTCCGTCGCAACCTCAATCGTTGTCGCATGCTTAGTCGAGAGCTCAATCCCGTCGAAGTCCCTGGTTTCGCGTTCGCCAGATCTCGGTGCCCCATGCTCGTTCCCTATTTGTTGCCCGTGTTCCGCTGCCAGTCCAGATGGCATTCTCTGCCCCAGTCCAGTTTGGGTTTACTTTTATGTCGACCATATCGAAGAACAGTTTACAAGCCTCCAGTCTTGCCTTTGAATTCGAGAAAAAGTTGGATCTCCTTGGGCCCAAGCCCACTTCTTATGCAAACCAGTCTGCTCTTTCTGGGCGTTCTTCACAGGCCAAGATGAAGTGGACCGATCTGCTGCAATATATTCCACCTTGAGGGCAAGGCGGTTTTTCAAGGGAGGGAGTAATGATAGGATACCAAACGGTTAATGAATTATTTGATTAGGTAGTGGGTCAGCTTTAGCAAGGAATTAGGAGCATTAACATGCTGTTAGTGAGTGGGAGTTAGTTTTCTAGTTAGTGGTGGTCTCAGTCATGCGTGGTGGTCCTAGGATGTAGGAGGTAGTAGTGTCTCTATTGTTCTATATATAATGTAACCTGCTGTAATCGAAAGATATGAATGAATATATGATTATTGTTTGGTTCTATTGTGGAGATACTCCTGGGCTTCTACTATCTATCAAGTGAGATACTTGCTTGAGAGGGAGAGAAGAGATTGGTTTCTGGTTTCTAATCCTATCTCATCTAGTCGCATACCTGTGACTTTAACAGTATCACTGAAAGAAAATGGGTTTTTTTGAGTTACAAGGAAGTTTTGAGAGGGTAAAGAAAGTATCCTTAAATTATAAATGAGAAAACAATCTGAAAATTTGACACAGAAACAAAGCCCTGAAGACTCAAATGTGAGAAAGAGCTGTCTAACCTATATGCATTTCAGAAATTCTTAATCCCTTACAAACCCAGATGCTGAGCACCAAAGAGAAGCCACTTGCATTATTTTATCTCCTAACATATGTAAAGATAAAGACATGTCCTTGAACCAGAAGAAAATGCTATTAATATTGCCATTTATGATAAAAACCCATTCCTGAAACAAAAAGAAGGCATTTTCAAAATTAAGTGGTCCAAGACTTCAAAAAATTATAATAGACATTCAGATTATGCTGACAAAAATATGTGCATCAGTTACTATAAATGCGTAGTTAGTTGTCTGAACAACAATAGAAACTATAGAATACTTTATGATTTATGATACATCTCAGCTCAGACTGTTTGACAGACACAACCATCTAAAGGAGAAAATCAAAATAGTTAGAAGAAAAGGAAAGACATCTAAAGAAAAATAAAATAGCATATCAATGCTTAATGTGAACTTACGTGCCCGAAGGACAAACGGCAAGGTTTGATCCTATCTGAAGAGCTCGGACTGACGTATGTTGCTCAGGATACAAAGCTAGACAGAGAAAAGAAAAGGTCAATTTTTTTTTCTTTCATAATATGTCTTAAACTCTTTTTTTTCTTTCGACAAAATGCAAACAAAACATGTCTTACATCTAGGAGGATAAACCACCAAGCAATTAGACACGTCTGCCTTTACAGAACTCCCTGTAATACATAGGCCCCTGGCTACCATCCTTTTAACTTCTTTCTGACGTAAATTATGAATCCTTTCTATGGAAAAATCTGTTGGAGATGAAGGAAATAGTGACCGAACGGTGAAAGATGGATCCAGGATTATCTGATCGCTGTATAAATCCTGACCTGAGGCTACTTTAATGCCTTTATAAAGCCCACTAACCTAAACATCAGTTTGACCAATGAAAAAGATGAAAAGATAAAAAATGGTCACCTCATATTTTCTCAGAAGTAAGTTTTTTTGTCAAATAAAAAAATACCTTATCCATAAGAAGAGCAATAACTGGCATTCTGAGAACCTGTAATACATTAAAGTTAGAGTCAGCCAAAGTACACATTCAATAAATAAAACAATGTTCCAAACTATGGTAATGATATGCACTTAGTATTTGCAAGGTTCGAGGTTTTAAAAAGCATGAAAAGGGGAATTCACAATGCACAATACCGTTTTACTAAAAACATATCGGAACTTACATATATGCAACCTTTGACAGCAGCACGACGACAAAAGGCTTGTGGTAATTCCCCTTCACCATAAATAGGATAAATGAAAGCACCAGGCACATTGGGAATCCTGAGCAGTATCAGTACCTTACAGATAAGTGATTCGGCTCAAAATATTAAAGCGGAATATTGGAGGAAAACCAAGCAGTTACCTCCCAACAGATGATGTGTACAGAGCTAAGCGTTCTATTCCATCTTTTGTCTTGAGTGAATCTTCACAAATTTCATTATTCTCTTGATCATAATCTGCCATGGCTATAGCATACATAAGAATCCTGTAGGTGATGAAAAGGCTTTTAGTAACCAGAGCAAGAACATTGAACGTGCACTATAAAGTTAGGCGTGACTGTTTCGCAAAATGCCTTCAAAAGATGAAAGCGCACATATTGCAGTGAAAAGTTAATTTAACGTAAAAATAGAAAGCAATTCTCACTAACAGATAGAATAGGGCGATTGGGTCTGTACGATTTTATCTTTGGTGACAACCGCTTTTTATCCATGAAACAAACAAATCGGCTCTCCAGATCTTCCTCTGAAATGTTGCAACCATCAACCCTGTCATCTGCATCGCTATTGTTGTAATTATCGGAAGAAGCTGTCAAGTGTTGCTGAATAAGCGTAATGAACCCCTTTAACCGGGTCTTCTCTATTGGCGTAAGATTCTTGTCCCTAAAAATCGCTTCCCGAGAATCTGGCACATTCACCAATTTCCCGCTTGCTTCGTACACAAAGCTCGCATCAACGCCCTTAAATTCTATATACTGGCTAGCACCAGACTTCAACAATAGATCAACGCATTTGTCAGCGCAAAATAGAGTCCTAGGTCCTCCCAAATCCAGATTAAATTTTCTGGAACTTTCTCGTAGAAAGTTTTCCGTCTCGGAAGCACAAGAAACAACTTCCACATCAGAGTACAGGGATAGCTGAGTGAGTCCCATGACGACGTGATTACTACCGCCATGCTGATTGCCCGACGCAGTTGCGGTTGTAGCGGATGCTGGGGATACAGAGTAGGAATTGAGGTAAGAAGTGAAGTCATCAAGGGAAAGGGAAGCGAAGTAGCTGCCGTAGAAGGAATTGTGATCGAGATGAAGAACGGTCTTCCCAACAGCGGTAGCTGCGGCGGCAATAACAGATTCTGAAAGGCCGGTGCCGACGATAATAAGGTCAAAGTTCACCGGGTCGATCGGAGGGTATAAAGATGGTTCGGCTTCATTCATTGCGTCGACGGCGCGTCGGAGTTATTCGCTAGATGCCCTTGGGACGAAGAAGTGAGATCAGGGAAGAGAGCATGGTCGAATCAAACAGAAACAAGGGCACGAAGGCCTAAATCTGGCAATATTCTCCTTTCCTCCTGTAAAAGTACTCCGATACAATTAACAAAAATAGTTTTTCTTTACAAAATTAATACAAAACTCTTATAATATATTTATTTTAACGTAAATTCATTTTAAAAAATAATCTAAATACCTTTTATGTGCACCATACAGGATATAGCGTGTTAGTAACAAACTACTTAGTACTACCTAAAGTTATTTGATTTTTCTAAAAATTAATTAATATATTTATTTATTTTTAATAATTAATTTATCTTATTTGTAAATTAATATATAATTTAATGATAAATATAATTATTTTAAAATATAGGTTATGATGAAATAATTTGTTTAATTTTTAAATCTTTATAAAAAAATAGTCAACTAACCTAGTAGTGTAAATATTAATATACAATTCGGATTTCATCTCACATGCACTATTTTCCTAACTCGTTGGCTCCAAATAAATTATTTCCTATTTTCAACTCAGCCAAAACTCATCCACACACTTCTACAGTTCTACTGCAGTTTAACTCTCAAAATTCAAATTTTTTTAAGGACAAAGTGCTTTTTTCTCCATTTGATGCATATCGACAGTGTCATGTGTACACGTGCCAGGCACTCCTCTGTTTCAATTTACAAGATATTATTAAAAATTTTCATTTATGTAATTTATTTAACATTAATATTGCTTAATTCTTAAATAGCTCACACCTAATTTTTTTTATATAAAAGGAAATAAAAAAAAGACAAAATAAATACAAAAGAGGAAAACTAAGTGACACTCGCTGCCTTCAGAAAAGCAACCGTAGAGGGTCCATTAAGGATGTGATGTCCAAGAGCACTACCGATTGCATTCTTTACCATACAATCAACTAGAAGTGGGAAAATGGGTCCAGCCGCCAACCCGCGGGCTGGAACGGGTTCGGGCTGGCAATTCTGCTGCCCGTAAAAAGTCGGGCTGCAGGGGCCCGACCAATACGGGCCGCGGGTTAATACAGGCTAACCCGCGGGCTGGCGGGTTAGCCCGTATTCATTTTATTTTTTTTTTAATTTTTTTCTGTTAAAATAGCACTCAGTTTCACACGCATAAGGGAAGCCTCTGGAATCTGGTCTCTCACTCACACAGTCACACTCACGAGTCACGACTTCAGCTACCCTGCCTCTCTCTCAGACTCAGTTCAGAGTCTTCAGACACTGCTAACCTAACCCTAAATCCCAAATCATCGAGCATAGTCCTCCAGGCTCTATCGTCCAATCCATCCCTGCAAGCCACGACGCCTTCGTCG
>JANTPZ010007073.1:0-15109 GCA_025593235.1 Vachellia pachyceras | reverse complement strand
CTCTGTCACTGAACCATAAATCCAACCCACCCTGTCTCCCCATTCAGTTTTGTCCTCGTACCTGCAAGTATGGCAGAAAAATATACAATTGAAATTCAGACAAGAACAACATCATGGATTCATGGTTATATCAACAAACATTAAACAGAGTTTTCGTGTTTCAAGAAAAGTTTGCAAAATATTAGCCCTGTGGGATTTCAATAGTTTAAATTTAATCTCCTTAACCTGTTATTTGTTTATCATTGAATTTTAATTGTTAAATTACCGTTATCTTTTTAAAAGAAATTATCATGTTAGATCAACAGAAGACACAGATGGCATCCTATGTAACCTAATGTTTTTATAAAACTCCAGCGAATTTTAAGTTAGTTACATATAAACTCCAAATAAATTCAAATTTTGAAATTTTAGGGGTTATATGCAATTGACTTAAAATTCATGAAAGTTCTATGAAATCATTAATTTTATATACCACGCAGGATGTCATGTGTCTTCTATCGACATAATGTGATACTTTTTGACAGAAAGATAACATTTAACAACTTTCTGGACAAAACATCCATCATAAATAAAAGGTTAATGGGGTTAAATTTAAACTTTATTAAAACTCTGGAAATTAAGGTTCTATGTAACTCAAAATTAAGAGGATTATAATTTAGCTTAAGTTAATGAAAGGCCAAGAAAGACATTTAGTTAGCATAATGCTATTGTACCAGCAAGAGATTACAGCTATGGCTTCAGCAACAGTGGGAGCATCCAAAGGAGGACGTGGCTTAAGCAACGATCCAGGTGGTCTACCATTCTTAACAGATTTGTGATCAGCTAATGGTCGGCCTTGGAATTCAGCGACAGCTATGGAGTCTGTGAACATGGTAGAATTACCAAACTTCCTGGGGAGTCCAAGATCTGATGAATCTGAATCATCAGAGTTCAGAGGTTGTCGGTCATCATCATCCCCTTGTGATCTTGCCTGTAGTACATCTCTGTTTACTTTGGTCTTCACTCTCCCAAACACGCCTGCGTGCTCATATATAGAACCTTGGTGGTTCAAATCCATACAGAGCGTATCTCCGAAACATGCAACCTGTTCCAACGTACATTGGACCTTGAAGACCATCCAGTGCTCGCATGTTTCCTGTTGTTGAGTTTGTCCAATAATGTCAGGTTTATTGAAAGAGGAGAACTTCATTTTGGTTCTTGATAGATGAATGTTGGGTCGTTGACAATTTCTTTCAATCAACACTTAATGATAATTAAGAAAAGGAAAAATCACGGTTAAATCCGATTGAAATACCAAAATCTAAATTTAATTCTACCATTTTCACAAATTTTTCCTAAGGTTAATAGGACTAATCATATATTTCTGAATCTTCTCCTCATCACCTATTTTTTCAAGAGCTACCTCTTTTTTCTCCCAAAACCATCGGAGCACCAGCCGCCGACCGCTGTCACCAGATTATTGGGTTGCCAGCAAGGGTTGCAGGTGGATTTGGGGAAAAAGGATGTGACTTTGAAATAATAAATGAGGGGAAACATGATCATTTGAGAAGATTCAGATACTTCTAATTAGTTCTATCAGCCTTGCCAGGAATTGTTAAAAATGTAGGAATGAATATAAATCGTGGTATTTCTGCGGAATTTGATTGGGATTTTCCCATTGACAAATACTAGCCTTCTACTGTCGTATAATACATGTATGCTTTTCTTTTTAATCAATACAGCAGTTTTTGATATAAAATCTACTTTGCACTTCAAAAGCGGATCTTATGTTGAGTGGTGGAGGTATCATCGAAGCCCAAAAGCTATATTTTGCTTGGTGTAAGATTTTCGGTAAAATCAGGATAAAAAATCTCACACGCGCGCGCGCGCGCACATGTAGAGAGAGAGAGAGAAACTTGGGGTTTTACCATCAAAGAAGACAGTATTATTATTTGCAAAACGATCAGAAGGATCAACGCCGTCAAACCTCTGAGGGAATTGGATGTAACAGATACGATCACCACCACGATCCATCATGAAGCACATTCCCTACCTCAAAGCCTTACTGTTATAGAAATAATGGTCACAGTCCAAGTTGAGAATAAAAGCTCCATTGGACAATATAGCCGAAGCTCGAACCAAGGCATTCATGGCTCCTGCTTTCTTGTTATGATCATATCCTGGTCGTTTCTCCCTTGAAACATAAGCAAACATTGAAAGTCTTATGTCTACACCTGTGAAATCCAGTTTCTTCTCGTCTGCTGTACCCATTACTGGATCAAATTCTGGCACCTTACACATTATCTACAACAAGTAATACATGAATAAGAAGATCGAGAATTAGGAATTTAGGAACAGTGGGAATGATCACATGATGCTGTGTTAATTAATCGTGGATGCATAAAAACTCTGGCATATGACAAAATCTAAAGCATTAGTTAATTAATGCATAAAACTTTGTCCGCGTAGAATATGTTCTAATTAAAGGGTTTGGTAACTCTAATGTTAGAATATGTTCTAATTAAAGGGTTTGGTAACTCTAATGTGCTTCTCTCTATTGCCTTCTGATGGCCCAACTTTTCAAATGTTTTTTTCTTTTGATAATTAGATTATACATAGAATGAGCAACATTTAAATATTTTATGGGTATAAAGTGATGCGATTTCTTCCTTTTTACTATTTTTTTAACAAAAATACTTTAAAATTATGTGGTTTTGATTTATTTTAAAAAACCATAAAAAAATTAAGGCCGCACCATTTTATAATTTATAAGATATCAAAATATTTCTCATCCTATATAAAATATAATTATCAAAAGAAAAAATATTTGGAAAGTTATGCATTAGAAAGAGCATTGAAGAAAATAAGAAGAAGAAAAAAAAGAGCACATTAGATGCCCTAAAGCCCTGTCTAACTGATGTCTTTCTTTTACGTGTTCATGCTCCATAGATCAAAGTGAGGATCTATCTTCATTATGTTCCTTTCTAAATTCACAGTCAAAAAGCAAGATTGTGTGTTTTTGTGTGTCTATATATATATATATATATCTATGTATTGATGTTTAAAGAGTACTTGCAAGATTCCAGCATGGTCACCCTTGGCATGATCAGCTGTAGAATTGAACCATGTTCCAGGCCAATGAGTGCCATCAGCCATCCATGTGGCCTTTATGACATGGATGGGCAGATCTTTTGGCAAATCTCCACCGTTCTTCTCTCTGGCTATTTGCTTCTCCTTCGTCTCCTCTTTAGAGTTGTACCTTTAGCTCCGTTTTCTGATCACCTCTGGGAGGCCATTGATCCTCACCTTGAATTCATCGTACTCCCTCTTGATCCATCTACGATCCTTGACGAAGTCATCCTTCTTCTTGTTCTTCGTTGGGTCGTTTTTTAAGCTGAAGTATGCGTCTGGATTTCTAGGCTCAATATCGTGCTTACGACAAAATGGTACCCAAAGCTGCCAGCAACATAACCAAAAAAGGATTAGTTCATCAAGGTTTTAAATTATAACACACATTTGCAAGTTTTGAATTGAGTAAAACTCCCCTGCTATTCTGCTAATGCGTATTTGATTCATTAATTGTTAAAATAAAATAAATATCCAATAATGTTTTCTAATTGGCCTTTAGTACCGTGATCTTATTTATAATTCGTCTATCATTTTTCCATGATTTTTTAACTACATCCAATATCATGGTTTTATTTTTAGTTTAAAATGGTATATTCATTATAAACAAGATTATGGTGCGGTAAAAAATTAACATCAAGATGCTAAAACTACCATAATTTAATATTAATGTACTAGATTCTATAAAATATGAGTATTTGACACTACTTTAATTACCCTTATTACTTGGGATCCCTTACTTCATGGAATTAGAAAAAGTTATAATTTTCGAATTTGTATGGTCATAGGTAGCATGCAATGCTGCATTTGGAGGTTTGAATTTTGAAGAGAAACAAGCATAATGGATAAAATCTAGCGCAGCCACAAAAGAGAATTTTGTATACAAACAGAGAGGGGGCGAGAGAATTAAAATCATATTCTTACAGTAATTTTTACAAGCATGCGCTTTTAGTTGTTGAGATTTACGTGTTGCAATCCTCTATTGGTCAAGATCATCTATAAAATCAGCTTTAAACGCACCTCAGCAAATTTGGCCGCTTCAGCCATGGCTTCAAAGGTGAGTATGGCACCACCATCGTCAGAAATATATGCGCTGAGCTTCTCGACTGGGTAGTCAGCGGCGAGAATTGAAAGGATGGTGTTGGCGGTGACGAGAGGGGGTTCCTTGTCAGGGTCGGCGGTTGAAACAAAAAGATCGACGCCAGGCAGATCTGATCGGCCGGTAGGGTTACACGGCGAAGGCTGTTCGAACTTGTCCTTCAGAGCCTCCAGATTGGTGCTTCTGTTTATGGGATTGAGCTTAGGAAGGATATCGAGAATCCAAGAGAAAGCAAACCAGATCTCGCAGACAATTGACATCCCCCAAAGCCACAAAGCGTCGTAATTAGGGTTCCTGCAACGCCATACTAGGAAGAAAACTAACAAGATCATACGGATCACAACCAATACCCTGTTTCAATGGAAGAAGGAAAAAATCCCAACATCATATGACCTATGTGAAGTGAAATATGAAACAATTGAAGTGGTTTTTTTTGGGGGGGTTAATTTACCTGTAAGGGCTGTGAGGACACCTCCAGGAACACTAACTTTGCGAGTGAGAGGTTTCCAAGGTTTGTCCATGAAATCCGACATGCTCATTCTGGTATCTTCCCCATACTCGTCGTCTTGCCAATACGCATTTCCGATCCCATATGTCCCTTTCGTCTCGAACAACCATCGGTTGTGATCAAAATCCTGAGTCTGGCCCCTCAGCAACATGGATTTGTTATTCACAGAATTCAACAGCGACACTCTTCTGTCAAACTTCACCCCACTCCCTCCGCCGACGAGGTTCGGCTGAGACTCGGATGCCAACCGTGTCGTAGAGCCGGTAGGAGCGGTGGTACCCCCGTCGGGCTTGGAATCGGAGGTGCCGGGCTGGTTGTCGGGCGTGGGCGGCATCATGACGGTGTAATTGATGTAGTCATTTTGGCCGGAGAATTCGCCGGTGACATCAATTTCGTCATCCCGGGAGAGGCTCACGACCCTGCCGCTGGCAGTTCGCCGCGTGAACTTCACCTTTCTGGTGGCCGGCCGGTGTAGTACATGGAAGATGGCTTTTGATTTGGATCTGAAGAAGCCATAATATCTCTAAATGACAAACTTGGACATAGCCATTATGCTGATGAAGTTAGGGTTATGGAGAGATGATGATGGAGTATGAAGATTAATTTGCATGGAGGGGATTATTGGTGATGATGATGAAAAGAATGAAAGAATAAAGAGCTGTGAGCTGAATTAGTGGAACGTACGAGAATGGTGTTGTATATATTTAGGATATTCTGGTTCAGCCATTGTCGCCTTCTTATTCAATCTTAGCCACTCTTTAATTTCTTCCCAGCTGCTCCTCAGTTGTACAAGTTACGTAAACAAGCGCACGGTTTCAGCTTTTATAGGGTATCCTAAAATCTTGCGAGAAACATTTGAAAAATGTTTTTTTTTTCAAATTATATTACCTCAATCTTTGATATAAGAGGTAGATAAATAATTTACTGATATTAAAAAATTAGTTAAGTTGATTATTTGTAATTAATATATGTTGATGTTCCTTGTATATCCTTTATAATTATATGTATTGTAACTACATTTGATGAAATCTTCTTACTATGTGCAATGACTAAGGATAGTAAAAGGAAAAATTATAAATTTCAAGAAACAAAATAAATTAAATTCTTATATTTAATACTAAAGTAAACTTTTCATTTAACTTTTATATTTAGAATTGAAAGGATGTAACTAGTATTAGTATTAACATAAGTAAAACCCAACTTTATTATAGTTGTCAAAACTCAAAACATAGCCCATAATTCAATATTTTAAAGCACTCCAAACTTGTAAACTATGTTATAATGGTAGAACCAATAGATTTATTAGATTATTCATTCTTAAATATGTTAGATGATTTTGACCAAGGGCATCGAGCTTCGAAGAAATAGTACTTGTTTGTCCAAAAATGACTTTACAGGTCTTGCTTTAAGCCTAGTAACTTGTAAACTCCCCCACGCACTCTGCTATTCTCCATCAATTGGTTTCCATTGTACATTAATGATCATCATCAATAAAATTTTCCTTTACAGGTCTTGCTTTAAGCCCTAGTGATTTGCTTTTCTTGTTCCTTCACTGTTGGCAACCCAATCCGTTCTTCTCAATTTAATACTTCACGAAAATTTGCACAAACAGTACTTACG
This sequence comes from Vachellia pachyceras, assembly GCA_025593235.1. Lineage (NCBI taxonomy): Eukaryota > Viridiplantae > Streptophyta > Magnoliopsida > Fabales > Fabaceae > Vachellia > Vachellia pachyceras. The sequence goes on along the minus strand of JANTPZ010007073.1, from coordinate 8,777 downwards.
TATTATCACTATGCTCTCCAATGAAAATATTTTGAATATTTTTTGTGTGGATATTATATTCAATAAATTTCTCTTGATTATTTCCCTCTTTAATCTGCATAACCCATTATAAATATATACGAGACTCGTAATAAAAGACAATCGGAACATTTTTATTGGAAATGACATGGATGACATGGTACCGTAAAAGTATGCAAGTATTTCTTTGAGTTTTGTGGATGATTTTGACCAAGGGCACTAAGTTTTAAATAATGAGATAGTTCATCACAGTACAGTGAATCAATATTCATATATACATTGATTGGAATATCTACACATTTAATACCCAACTCGACTTCTAATAAGCTTATCTATAGTATTACTAGGAGGATGCTTGTTGAACCAACACCTCTTATTTAGGGCTCTTTTAGTTTTGAGAATAATTCTTACGGATTTCGAGGCAAAATTTATGTTTTGAAGAATAGATTTTGGAGAATAATTTTTATAGATTCCGAGGTAAAACCTATGTTTTGAAAAGGTGATTGTGTTTGGGGGTTTTGGCTTTTACGGATTCCGAGGCAAAAAAGTAGGTAGGACAGAGGAGAGATAAACAAATTAGGAAAGATATAATACATTAGGAGAGAATGTGTGATTTGACAAAAAAAAAATAGCTTTTTGAAACCTAGGTTTCAAACTGAGATTTTGTATCCAAAATAGATTTTCTAAAAAATAAATGTTAGCACTTGGACAAAATCCAGAAACCAAACCTAGGTTTTAGATAGTGAAGGCACACAAGCTCTTAGATTTATTTAGACTAGTAGTTGAAGCTACTTTTTTACATGATTTAGGTAAGTATATGCGAAAAGTTTTATTCTGATTTTCATGAATGTGATTTTGTAACACTATGGCAAATACACTCAAATATCACGAGTTGAATGACTTGATCTACTTGAATTTAATTAAGAAACCTTCACTACTTATGCATAGTCGTCTCAAGATCAATTCTTACCTTCCTATCAAAGCTTTACCAAAAATAAACTTCCTATAAACCTCTTATTAGGATGAGTTTATTTGGATTAGTGGTAAAAACTTCTTTTATAACATGATATATGATATATGAGGTAAATATCTAAAGAAAGTTTTTTTTTTTAAATTTATATGAATATGCTTTTATACTGTTAAAGCAAATAGGGGCTTGGTTGGTTGGATTAATTCAAATTAATAATTGATGGAAAATATAAATATGGAGAAAACGTAATGATCCATGTTCGAATCCGGTCAAATCTTTGAAACTCCATGAGTTGATCCTTTGAAGTCCACATAAAAATAGTTTGAACCACTAGAAAATCTAGAGTCCAAATAGGGTGACATAACATAGCACCATACAAAAAAGAATATAGAAAGCAAAGAGAGTAATCGGAAAACTCAACAACCGAGAGTAAAAAAAACTGATGGGATGACATCCTATTTATAGGAGTGGGCTAGGGACAGTTTTGGAACTTAAAATCTCCACCCACTACTACCAGTAATCTATATTTTATCTGATTAATTAAAAACTTAATTATTCATATATAATATCATAAATAATTCTAATTTTATGATTTCATTAAATATTTAGCTGACTCATGATTAAATTAACTATTCACATTTTTCTCATTTGATCAATGAATTAATCTATTAATCATGAGCTATTCAAATTTTCAATTTAATTAGTCTGGTTCATCAAGGGTGGATCCGGACCCAAGATTCCAACAATAACAAAATACTTTGACAGAAAAATTAAGAAGAAAACCCTCTAATATAATTTTCCCATACTCTATACAATATTCTACTGCAACCCAACTTATTTCCTTTCCATGCATACACCTATTCTCTACTTCTTTACATGATCTACACATGATACACAGACACAGACATTTTGCTCCCATTTAGATCCTTTTGAACTGTAAAAATTTTGACCGTAAAATAATTATTACACTTTGGTATACGTACAAATAATGACGCTTCATTAATTTACATCATGACATTGAAGTCGTCATCTAAGCCATCAAGTTCACCTTTAAGCTTATGCTGCTGACTTGCTGTATGATCAAAACCGAGACGGTCATCGAAAAATCCTGACCGGAAAGAACATCTCCGATGGGTCCCAATTCCGGACGCTGTTGCCAACCGTTCATACCTTTCGTCAATATTGAGTTCACTCCTCCTCCTCTCCACACAATCACCAGCGAGTACCTTCCTTCAAACGATTTCAACACCGAGAACGTCTCCGCCGAGTTCGCTAGGTGCTTCTCCATGTACGCGATGATGTGTTGTTCGTAGAATTGCGCGAAGCACTCGTCGTCTAGTGCCATTTCTTGCTCTTGCTCCGATAGGTTTACGCCGAGTGGACCGGAGAATTTGGTCGCCTCCGATGTGGTGTCTACTAGAAGCCTTATGACGTTGAGTTTCACGCCGGGATGGCGTGCAACTCGGCCTGCGTAGGGGATTGTTTCTCGGTCGTCTTTGCCGCCCACGAAGATGACAGCGACGTTGATTGAAACGGTGCTTCTGTGGATCTTTTCGATGTATCCGAGATCTCTGTCCACCAGAATTCCCACCGAGCATGGTGCACTTTTCAGAACCTGTTCACATCAGGTAAAATGACAATTAAATCTAGGAGAATTAATAAATGAAAGATCTCAAAGATTAAAAAAATTATCATAAGATTTTAGAAATAATTGTTGAGGTTGTCATTAACAACCTCAACAGCTTTCATTAATAATTTCAGCAGTACTCCTAAGATTTCATGATAATTTTTTAAATCTTTAGCACCATTTTATGGTTAATTATCTTGCTTGGACCAGCGTGTCATTTATAAATATTTGGGAAAATTAGGGCAGCTTTGGTTTGTTGTTTCCAAAATAGTTTTCTGTTTTTAAAAAATAAAATATAATTTAAAATGTGTGTTCTGGAAAAAAAGTAAATTAATGACATTCATGCTAATAAATTATTCTTTCACCTTTCAACTCCATCTCACTATATATTTTTTTACATATGTTTTTTAAAAGAATTATGTTTTTTAAAAGAATGATTCAAACATTTCTTTTTAATTTTTTTTTATTTTCAAAGCTAATTCTAAAAAAAATTACTTTGTTACATTGTTATAAGAACATAAGAATAGATAATATAATCACACAAGTTCTTCTTTATGTCCTTATAATTTTTAATTAAATGTAACTCAATCCATAAATTTGAAATATGTATAATTTAATCTCTAAATTTAGACACTCGTTGTAATTCAAACCTTAATTTTTAAATTTTGACTTCATACAATTCTAATTCTAGAGCGATTGAGTTGTATAGAGTCCACGTAGGTTGTTATAAACAAATCAAAACCACAAGAACGAAAAGATTTTCCCTCTAAATATATATTTTGGCCCCATTTCAAGATAGCAAATTTGTTGGGTGAAATTCACATTACCTTTCGATTAACGTGCCGAAGCCAGGATTAACGGCATTAAGTATTCCATGCTCAGGTTCTGCCTATGAAACGGCAGTACGATGAGGGCAATGTTGAGCTCATCAGCCAAAGAGCAAATGTCATGTGCCAGTTGATGAACGTTGAAGCCACCATTAATTATCTCTTTAGACTAATCCCATCACCATTCTCCTTAACATATTCCTGAAACGACCTCGTCACTCTCTCTCCGTTAGCTGCAATATCACTGTCGTTTAGAGCCTTACCATTATCATCTCCTCCTTCGGCCTTCTCCGCCTTGGCGGCTGCTAGCTCGTCGGTGACTTCCACCATTCAGTCGTTCTGAGGTCACTTGATGGTTCGAGTAATTGGAAAGCCATGCGATGCGTTGGAGCTCTTTTTCTGTCTCGCTTGATGATGTGTGCTACCGCTGATGGAGAGTGAAGAACTGTGAAAAATATTGCAATTATCATATCTATTCCTGTTGTCGTATTGCCCCCACATTTCATCTGTGCTCATCGTCACACAGCGACAAGCTGTTATGTGACAGTTAAATTTAGTGTTGGCTAATATTTTAAGCAAAGTATAAGAGTAGCTTTTATAATATTCCGATTGCAATTTGTGCCACAAACTAGATTTTACGATAAGTATCAGGGGTAGTATAATTTTTTATTGAATAGCCAATAAAAATTGGTTTAGTTGTTAAAAAAACTTTATATTGAGTATTACTTTCCCTTCCTTTACATGATACCTACTTAATTAGGGCGTTTTTAGCTTAGATTAGAAGAACCGATTTTCAGAATAGATTTTGTCAAAAGTGGTTGTTGTGGTTCTATAAAACCATGTTTTGGCACTTTAGAATAGATTTTGAGTTTTAATTTGCTCTGAAACCATGATTTGAACAAAAACAATCCAAGAAAGTATGCTGAAATTGGGTTAATGTCTTGATTTTTCGAATTTTAGTGCAACATTCCAAAGCCACCTTCTGATTCTTTCTGGCTAGAGCTATTTTCTTTATGCAATTAATATGACTCTTAACCTTAACAATAAAGGGCATTATTTTTTTTAAACAACCTAGCTAATAAATACTTCACCACTTTTTTTTAATGAGAAGCCTGATATTATGGAATATAAAAAGCTTCACGGGACAATTGTCACTTTCGACCAAATGTCTGGTCAAGCGAATCAATGATAGTGACTAACACTCCAAGAACATCATGTAGATGATGAAGCTATTAGTCTATATAATATGTTATTCTCGATATCTCTCTTTAAGAGTGTAGGAACTTACTTTTAAGTGATTTTTCATGAGTTATATGAAGTTAGCTTGCCTTTATTGATTTGTATGTTTTTTCTTGATATTTGTATTCCAAAATAATGGAAAACTAATAGACATTATCATCCTCAAAAGGAGTTGGAGGGAGTACACACACACTCATGATGGCAAATGTAAGAAATTGAAAAACGTACGTACCACTTTGATGGCTAAGAAATGTGAAAATCTCACTTGGTGGTGGTGAGAAGCAAGCCAATGGCAATAGAATCAGGCCAATTAAAACCCAACATAGCTCCAGAAATAACAGTCCCAGCAACCTTACTTGCCATTCCAATCGAAACTAACATCAACAACGTAACCTTATCCACGTCAAAGTCAACATATAATTTATCTTGGTAATAATCCACTTGGATAATCTTAATTCCCTCACGTGGCAAGCAAATCGCAGCCATAAACGCACTTAGAATTGGACTATAATCGCAAAGAGCTGAAGATGCACAGATTATTACTGTAAATGCCAAAGAAAGTACCAAGTGTGCACCTTTAATGGGTTTTCGTTATTCATCCATCGTTTCATCAACATTGGAGAAACTTTCTGTGAACAAAACTTGCCCTAGAACTGCACATCCCATAAAAATGGACATCCAAATGCGAGCTTTCCCTCTATCGTTCATCCTGTAAACCTCGTTCTCGCAGAACACCGCCAATGGCATGACGATGTAGCCGATCGAGAGGAGCAGAGAGCAGAGGAAGTCGGAGTGCCTGTCAAGAAGCTTACCTGTTGGATTATGGGATAATGGTGAATTACGGGTTTCGTAGACTTTGTGTGTGTTTAGGAAATTCATTTAGAGAAAAGAGTTACGGCTTCCGAGGTGGTTTTACAAATTTCGAAATAATTTTGTCTTGACTTACGTAATCGTTGGAGAAAATGAGTTCTCAAACAAACACTTTATATAGTTTCATGAATGAAACATTGTAATCATCATAACCCATCCACGAGAAAAATATAGGGGAGAAAATCGAAGTCAACATATAATTTATCTTGGTAATAATCCAGTTGGATAATCTTCCCTCACGTGGCAAGCAAAGCGTTCATGAATGAAACATTGTAATCATCAAAAAGTGCGTTTATAGACAACATGCAGTAACAAATTATAACGCAGGGAATGGCAACAGGATTGTACTACTATGAGACTTATGATTACATTTATTTATTGCAACTTTAAAGTGATTTTCAGTATTTAGCATTATTTTACTATTATTTTTATTTGAAGAAGGCCGATATTTATCTATCAGGTTAAAAATTTATGAGATTATTTCCCTTTTTTGGTAAAGTTTTCATTTTCTATAATTTCTATTGCTTATTCTATGATTTCTCTTACTTTAGGATTAAGTTATGGTTTCTAGACCGATTCACATTTAATGCCTAAGTTCAGGATTAATTAAGGTCCTAAATGGCACTCTATATCCATCTCATTTTATATGTCCTTGAATGATATTGGATTAGATTTAGCTCCTTTAATTTGAGAGTTTTTTCTCTCCTCTCCCTAATTCTCTCCCTCTATTCTTCTCCCCCTCGCTATCTATTTCTCTCCCTCTTCCTGTTCTAGGTCATCACCGATATCGGACTTGCTGATTTTGACGCTTGTAATGAGACGTGTCAAGACCGGCGACGCCGTGCTGGCGAGGAGAGTGGAGTCTTAGAGAGTGGAATGGAGCTTGTGTTTTCCAGTGATGAAGTCGAAGAACGACGTGGTGAAGAAGCCGACAATGAAGGTGGAGAGGATTCCGGCGTAGGCGTTTTGAGCATCATGAGATGGTCGTTTAAAGATCTCATAAGGATTCATTTCTATTCCCTGAGCAAATATATAAAACATCATCACGAAATCAATTATGAATCCGAATGTCTTGTTGAACTCTAAGTTTATATCAAGCAAGAATCCGATGTTGCCCACAATCATACCAACCTGCGTATATATAATAACAACAATCAATATACAATAATGGGACCCAAAAAAGGGAAGAAAGATTTGCAGAGATCGTTCAATGGAGAGGGAAAAAGCTTAAGAGAATGTCGGAAATAATGCGAGGCATTGAATAAGGTTTGAGTAGATAATGAAAACCATTACAGAGAATGACCATGGCCAAGAATATAATGAAGTTTTTTGCCACAGAAAACATGAGAGAACCAAGCCTTTCGGCACATGGGTTTGATGAAATTGATGAGACAAAGAAGAGACCATGGGAAGAACTATTATTAACTAAAGACATCTTCTTACGTCTCTCTCTCTCTCTCTCTGTGTTTTGTGTTGTGTTCTTACAGATTAGTTTGATCTCATCAATAACCAAAGAGTCAAAGGTTTAGTTTTTTAACCATTTTTTGGTAATTAATTGACACCATTTTTGACCAAAATGCTTGTGAGTGAATGAACGAGTGGTGGTGATTGATTGCTCAGTTGCAGGAGACAATGAAGGAGAGGGAGTACTCTGAGGTAGGGTTGTAATTTGTAAACTAAATGTAGGAGGGCAAATAATAAACCGTAAACTGTGAGATATATATATGTATATATATCTTGAGATCAATATTTTTTAAAAATATTTTTTATTAAATTAAGATTCTAAATGTGTGAAAGCAATATATATAGTTATATATAATAGTGTGTTATAGAAAATATCCTATAAATAGGAGTGTTGATGTGTTATAGTGTGGATTTTTCTTTTATGACAGTTAAAATTATAATATTACCTCTCATTTTCTCAACATGAGACTAAAAATTCAAACTCTAAATTAGGTATTCTATTTAAGATGGAAGGGACTATGAATTGAGCGTAACAAAGCGTGAAAGCATTGTTTACCCAAAAAAGAAGCGTGAAAGCATTGAAATAAGAAGTTATCATCCTATCTATTTTCCCCTTATAAATCTTGACATAGGACATACATGTAAATATATTAGTTATTTAAGTAATTCAATGATACATATACATATTTTAAAATATATATTATAATTCAAGTAATTTATTTAACATTTTTAAATCTTTAAAAAAATTAAATGATAATTTATTTAACCTTTTAAATCTTTAAAAAATTAACTCATTCTTGTATTAAGGAATATAAACGGTGGATGTGATGTGAGTTTTAAACAAAACTTTAATATTAAATTTAAATATTTTAATTGTATTGAGTTTTATTTTGAAAAATTTATTGGGAGGTCCTAAATAAAAAACTTATTTAATGAATGGTCTCAATTTTCAAACTATTTATCAAAATGTCCCATTGATAACACTAGGTACTATATATTAACAACATCATGCGCTGTATTAACTACACCTCATGTTATCAATTGAACATTTTGATAAATATTTTAAAAATTGGAACTGTTTATTAAATAAGTTCCTTACTTCCATAAACTTCCGTTTGATTTTTAAGACCGGGAAAAGGAAGTGAATAAGAAAAGAATACGGTCAACGTTGGGCCCCACGAGTCCGCGATGAGTCATCCTCCAAAAAATCTGAGCTGTCTGAAGGCTCCATCTCCTTGATCAGCGAAGGGTATAAATAAGGCTCCGTAGAAACAGAGTGGGGGAGAGAGAATGTTGAAAAAAGAAACTCAGAATCAGGGATTGCCCACAATTAAAAAAGCAAAGGTTTTCTCTCATTTTCACATAATTTCTCCGGTGGAGAACCTCGGAGATCCGGTGCTCTCGGAGCTTTCTTCATTCCTCTTCACATTTCTTTTTGTGCTCTCCCGGGTGTATCACGAATCCGAGGCAATCCAATTTTGCTTTCCCTTTTAACTCATTTGGGTTTTCCTTATCCCCAGTTTGCAATTTCTTCCTTCTTGCTTTCTTTTGTTGAATCTGGGAGAAGGAAAACCCTTACGGGTTATTGAATGCGTCGCGGATAGGAAATTCCGAGTGTGCTTTCTTTTTAGGTAGTTAAAATGAGTGCGATCTCTCGGAATATTTGGCCTGTTTGCGGAAGTTTATGCTTCTTCTGCCCTGCTTTGCGCGAGAGATCAAGACACCCCATTAAGCGTTATAAGAAGTTGCTTGCTGATATATT
>JANTPZ010007072.1:0-14040 GCA_025593235.1 Vachellia pachyceras | reverse complement strand
TTTGTCTTTGAATTGGTGATCATTTGGGTTACCAGTCTTAGACCAATTACATCCATGGCCGCCTCATCATCATAGTGATCCGTTCCTCCTCCTCCTCCATCGTCATCTTCATTAGAGGAAGAAGAACAAGAAGTGGAATTCCTTTTCTGATCCGCAGTGAGCTTCTTCTTCTTCAGCTTATTCTCTGGTTGTGGTTCTTCAACCCTGAAGGGGCTCATGAACTTTGGAAGCATCCTAAGGAAAATGGTGGAAGGAAGGTGAAGCTAATAATTAACGGAAGTGGGGGCAGAGGAGAGAGATCGGTGAGATCTGTGAAGAGAAGAAGTGGTGTGTATTTAAAGAGAATGTGAACCCACAGATAAAGAAAGCACACTCATTTGTGTTCTTGTTTTCATCTATTTAACTCTGGTGCACTCTCTACTCCCTTCTTTCACACACACACACATATGTATGTGATTGCCTCTTCTAGCATGGACTCAAACTTTCTCAAACATCACTCACACACACACACACACAGGTAGTAAATGCAGTAGAATTTCAATCCCAATTTCAAGTAAAAAAAGGAAGAAAAGGAAGAAAAAATTGTTAGTCTCATTTTTCTCCAACCAAACATTCCATAAAATTAGAAAGATAGAGGTAGATTTAATTAGGAAGAATTGCATTTAGGTCCCGCGGTAGCGAATTAATTACTTTAAAACCCCTAGAGGTTGTTAATAACAAGTCGATGAGCATCGTTGACAAATGAAGCAGCTACCATTAACAATTTCTTGGGATTTAAGAGTAATTAATTCATATCATATGACTTTAAAATAATTCTTCCATTTAATTACATGTCTTATTTATTTAGCAGATTGACCACTGAATCTATCTCTATTATGTATGCTCGATAGTCTAGTTAGCAAACTAAACTATACAATAAAGGGAAAATTACTATAAATCTAGAAAAGAGATGTAATAACTAAAAAATTCTACAACAAGCAAATACCTGTAATGATATGTTTCCCTACAAAAAAAAAATAACAAGTTTATGCTGCCTATTTTTGTGATTACATTTCTTCATTAAAACATAATAACAATATATTTTCAAAAGGAATAGCTTCACCCAAAAAAATAAAAATAAGGGAGAATGGTAATTGATAATTTCCCTTTCAAGATACTTTAATTTTTTTAAAAAGAATCCTACAAGGCAAAAATATTTTTTAATTTTAATATCTCTGCAGGTTCCTAAATTATAATTTATATTCTAAGAGCAGCTGTATCTCAACTTCTACATGGCGTGGCCTTTACCATTCCATCCCACAGTCTACGTGGTGCGGTGCTATTTCTATGGGCCAAAAACTGGAGAGAGTATTTGAAGTCGCTGTAACATGATAACATTATTTAGAAAATAGATTAAAGTATAATTTTAATCCTTTATATTTGCTTCAAGTTTTATTTTAGTCTTTCAAATTTAAAAAGTACACTTTCAGTCATTCAAACTTAACGTCGTTAATTTCTCTTAACTGAAATTGCTGATTCATAAAATTTAATTGATGACTGTGCAATAAAACGTTGACAAAATATACTCACATTTTAATTTTAATTAAAATAAAAAAATTAAAATAAAAACAACTATATACAATGATGAGTCAGCAATTTCTGTTAAGACAGACTAACGACATTAAATTTGAGGGAATAAAAGTGCACTTTTTAAAATTAAAAGACTAAAGTAAAACTTAACACAAATATAAAGGATTAAAATTATACTTTAATATAAAAAATAATACAAGAGACTTACGGAATCCAACGAAATAATGTATGAAAAATAATTTAAAATATATATGAAATACTACTATTGAGTTAGACAGAGATGTCGCAAAGTTAAAGCTTGGACATAAATATATATATATATATATATATATATATTCCAAATGCAAAAGTATGAAACTGAGGAATAAAATAACAAGAGGAGAGCATATTGTTGAAGCGTGTAAATAGATTTAACAGGTTGAGAGAGAGACAAAGAGGCGAGAGAATTGTGGCAGAGAAGGAATATAATAATGGGATGGGAAATAAATTTGCAGAGATTTCTTTTGGCTTTTATTGTTGATGGCTCAATTTCCATCACAACTGAATCCGTACACTGTCACAATTATTATTGCTTTTAGTTTTTGAGGAATAAAGCGTGTGATGTGATTTTGCTATTTACCTAAACATATTTTCCCCCTTCAAGGAGGGAACAACACATTAGTTCATCAATTTTTCCCCTAGATCATGCCCAATTTTAATTTATATGAAGTTGTAAATTGGATTCAAGTTATTGACTAGAATATGAATTTATATCATATTACTGACAAATAATTTCTTTCTTTGTTGTCAATCATGAAGAGATGACAGATTATCTCACTTTTTTGTTATAAAAAAATTGAAGTGAGTTTTTTTTCTAAGGATTCATCACTCAGGATTGTTTATTAGAGATATTTACATATTATCCATCAACAATCAACTTACAGCTTTATAAGCTTTGATTCAATTTCTTTCCAATTGAACCAATGTTTGCTGCTGCAAATCAATTTTGTTTGAAAATACATGGCTAACCCCATTTAACAAGACAGTTGTTGATTCTCAAATTTACAAAGACGTTTTTTTATTAACATCTAATTATTTTTTCCTGAAGAAAAGGTGTCAACAGGTTTATTTTTAATTAAGAAAAGTTTTAATTCTCTAATTAAAGTATGATAGATATATAACTCGTCAGCAATAATGCATGATGATCATATAACTTTTATAAACAAATACAAGTACATCATTATTAATGAAGAACTGCATCGTGCCAACCGTTATTAATGAAGAACTAAGTAATTAGCAATGAGTCTTAAACAAAATTCATAACTTTATATTAAAAAACTAATAACGCTAAAGACCAATAAATTTCTTAGAGGCTTCATTGTGACCAAATAAAAGCATCCCATTTATACAAGTACAAACGTGCACAAAACTTGCAACTACAAAACTGGGCCAGCAGACACAATATCCACAATCAGAACACTACGTTGAAAAGAATAAGGGGACAAAAAGCCGTTCATACAAAGGATGTGGCTACTACAAGTATAGTTGGATGAGCTCATCACTAACAACGGATGGAGTAAGAACACCTAAGTCGGTGAAAAGCAGAGTCAAGTATTGTGGAGGAGTATAATCCCTCGCGGATCTTTCAATCTCAACCTTGGATGGAACAGGTACACCAAAATCAATTGGAAGTAAGGCAGGGGCCAAATCCTTTTGGTCCAAAGGATAAAGACGAGCAAACTGCAGATTGAGGCAATACAAAAAATCAAAACATGGAATATCCATTTCTGAAAAATATGTCATAATTGTGGAGAAGGATCAACGATGTCGGTGGTGAAATAAAACCGTTGTTGAGATTTTTGGAAGAAAAGTATAATAGTCTCTGTGTGTGTGGTTCACATACCTTGTAGCTTTCAGCTGCCACATAAACTGGTTTGTTCATGCTGTGTGCAACCAATGCAATTTGGTAGGTTCCCATCATATTAATTATACCTCCACTCTCAACCACACCATCTGCCCCAACAAATATCATGTCCACCTCGTCCATGGTATATGCGACTGCAGAGTCTATCAGGAGTTTAACCGGGATATTGAGTTTGGCCAGTTCATTAGACAACCGTAAACCTGTTCGATCTGGCCTTCCCTCTGCAGATTTAGGAAATTGAAGTTCGAAACTTTAGAGCTACATGACTCAGTTCAAAATGAGCATGCTCATGGGAAATTATGGTAGAAATATAGTGTGTGTGTGTGTTTGAGAGGGGGGGGGGGACACAACTCTCTTGCTGGACTGCTCATTATCATTCAACTCATCCAAAATTTATGTTGAGCAATGAAGGTCACAATTACTGCAAAATCAACATCAATGCATAATAGAATCTATGTAATATCACACCATTTACAAGCCAATAATGGTAACTCAATCCTAAAATGTCATGCAGATGCAGCACATTTGAAATTTGTCTATTTTGGAGGACAAGGGCATGGATCATGAATTGAAATAATTTGACAAGCTGCTCTTTCTAAATATCCACAGAATGTCCAGTTAGAGCTAGAGGAAATACCTGTACAGAAAACCCGAAATAGTTTCTTATTTTGCGCTGCCAATCTGAGAACTTCAAGGACAACTCTGGAATAACCATGAACTAAAATTGTACAGCCATCAAATATAAAATCTTGGGCCAGCATTGCAATCACTTTACGAGCCTGCAAAACAAAGTAACTTTTGCAATATCGGGCATAGTTGAGCTCATGAACCTCTAAACAGCCAATCGAATGACTCACCTTATATGAGATTTCCCCAAACTTTTCAGCACGTTCAATTAATCGTGACTTAGCAGAATTAAAGTCTTCATATTCTAAGGCAGCAGTCCTAGTTACATATCGCATAAACAAATCACAGCCAGCCGTCAAAGAGATAGAGGTTGTATCCCAGGACTGTACAGCAGATAGGAGCTAACAATTGATCAGATAATTCAAGAATTCCGGAACACATGCATGGCCACACCTAATTTCTACTCTAACTTCTTATACTCATTGGTTGTTTCAAGCTCTAGATGGATCCTTTCAGACTTTCAGTGCATTAACACTTTGAAAAGAAACACCAATCAAAAAATGAAATTGAAATTCAAACCAGAGGTAGGCTTAGTACAAATATACGATTTTTCATCACACACATGGAATGAACCGCATTATCTCTGCTATCAAAAACAAGCATCTTCTTGCATTGCCTTCCACAAAAGGATAGTACTAGTACACAAAATCTCTCAACAATAATACCATGCATATGCATCAATTCAATCTCTTTTTTTTTTTTGTGCTTTTTAGTGGTGTTTTTTCTAATGCAAATGCACAAGCTGGAACGACTTGAAGGCAAGCATGATTGAAACCCACAGCAACCTCCCACAAGCATAGAGAACTCCGTGTCACAAGGCCATCGGTGACAGGCTTCTTTAATGGGTAAAGTGATCCCAATATTTTTCTTACTCAAGCAAGATGCTAGCTTGAAATTTAACTTCTAGAAACAAAAATAGAACCACGTGAACTATCAACAGTTACACATTCATGATTGAAGAACTTATTATCACTATGATAATGATCTGTACTACCCATACTCTAATAACCTTTTCCCTCCTTTTGGCCAATCACTTAGACAACTGAATTGATGCTGAAAAACTGGTAGCAATACATTATTGTTTTCAGAACAAAAACACTTCTTATAATTTTAAGGCGTCCTAGTGAGTAGGGAAAATGAAAAGCTAACTAGGGAAATGTTATAGCTGAAAACAAGCCACAATAGATGGACTGAGAACACTCATTCCTTCTGTTTGCTGCTTCTGCTGAAGCCTTGGTTATACATCAGAATGTCGAAATATTCTTGAGGAAGCTTTCTACTGATATAAAGAATACATTGCTAATGGATTAACCATGACGCCTTGGTAACTACACGTCCAAACTTGGCCCCCCCATATCTTTCTAACAAGGGTAGTTATCTTTAAGGATCTAGATTTCTAAATTCCAGGCAAGAAGCACTAAAAAGATGCACACCCAAGTGAATCAAGGTACCAAAGTAAGAAAAGGTATGCTATATAAACCAAAAAAATAAAAAGGCAAATGTAATTTGAAAAAAAGAAAGAGGCAGAGAGTGAGTTGATATTGCAACCAGCACAATCTTCTTTCTTCCTCTCTGTTCTGTCCAAGTTCAGGCGACAAAAACAAACTAAGGAGAAGAGTAAGTGCCGTGAGTGATCTGCGAGCCATAAACTCTTGAAGTTCTACCCTAAGTGTTCTTCCTTTTGGTTTTTTTCCAGGCTTCAACTGCTCTACTAGTTGTTTTTTCTTTTCCAGCATTTGTTCACAAAGCCTAAAATGCTAATAGCACAAAAAATCTTTTAAAAGAACTGCTATTTTACCCTATTCTCTTGAGTATGAAAGGTTGTGCTGGACTTTTCAGGTCGAATTTTATAGCTTATTTTATATTATCCCCAATTTCATTCTGATACATATACTCTCTTCTCAGCAAAAATCAGCACAATTTACATGATCAAATATCAAATACTTTGTGTATAGAGTCAGCATATTTTTTGGGGATAAAGCCTTAAATCAATAACTCCTCGATTATAACTGCTCAGTGCTTGTTACTTCACTTACTTTGAGAGAATCCGAAGCCTTCTTGAGCTCAATTTCTAGCTCCATCATCGTCGTAGCCTTACTTGACCTAATCACCGCCGCCAAGGCGCGAATAGCCGCCACGGCTTCGGCCAAATCGGGCTGTTTCCGCCAGTTATTGAACTCATCGATCACGCTGAACGGCTTATCAGGATCTGACACCCTGACATCGCTTACCGAAATCGCATTGCCACCAGGATTCTGGTCGGTAGCAGCCTGAGCCTGGGCGAGCCAGTCGCTGGTGACAACGCCATGGTGGGCCGCCCTATTCTGATAGTAAGCCGAAATCATAGGGTTGGGATTGGGGTTGTGAAGCGTATCGGCCATGGAAGTCCGGGTAGTGCCGGTACCAGTACCAGGAGGAGAGATTGAAAACGTATCAGGTGCCAAAGCGACGTCGTTTTGCTGCCTGTTGTCGAGAATAAAAGATGCTGATCGATACCACATTTATACGGGTAGTCACTTTCTCTAGGAATTTTTTCCCCAGAGAGAAAAAGTCGAGGATGGAAGAAGCGAGTTTGCCGCGAAAATATTGAAGGAATCTGATGCCTTATGAAATGGAAGATTGGGATTCTGCAATTTGCGAATTACAACTGTGTTTAAGAGACGGATGGAGAGAGAAGACTACGGTGTTTACTGTTCCATAAGCGAGTGCTAAGAAGCGTCTGCCACCAAAACGACCTCGTTTCCGGCTTTCTCCGTTTCCAGACTACTACTAATCATGATTATTGAATCTCAACAAGTTTTAATCTAGGTTAGGTTGCATGTAATACTCATGACTATCTTTTAAATAGTTCCCAATATCTTAAAGTAGTCATCCATTCTTAATCATAAAACCTTATTTATAGGGTAAGTATGAATGTAATACTTCATTTATAATATAAATTGCACTGCAAATAAAGTTTTATATTTAATTATTTAGAATTGGACGGAACATCCTATTTTTTGAATGTTGGGTACAACAACTTCATTAGGATAATCTTACCCCTAAAATATATGCCCCATATTGTAGTACGAAAGTGAGGGGTGGAAAGTGGAACCCAAAATTTGGACGTTTGATATGCTTGAATCCATATCTATGAAATCCAAAATTGATGGAACTCATTTCCTTGACCCTCATGATAACCCAGTTTCATCTCCATGAAATTGAGGTTCTAACATTTTTGCCCCGTCTTCATAAACCCTAACCCACCTAAAGCCACCATGGACGGCGTCACACTGTGGTAGTGGATGATGGTGTATGGTAAGGATGATGCGAGGTATGATTTATGGTATACGAAGGAAGATGAAGGATGAGGCAAGGTTCGACGGATGCTATCTGATAGAGGACAACTAGAGGTATGAATTGATTTGACGAAGGTCTACGATTTTTGAGATGATTTTGTTTGATGGAGGTCAACGGAGGTCTATGTTTTCCAATGATGTAGGTAGTCTAATCAAGGTGGAGAACATTGAGTGAAAGGTGGAGTGGAGGTAACTTTTGGGTGGATGGAGAAAGTGAGATGAATGGTTTATTAGGCTCTTTACCTTGTAAATATAAATATTAAATTAAATAATACTTTATTTCTTTCAATATATTAAATATGTTTTTAATCTCACTTCCATTTTTAGTTCCAATTCCATTTTCATTTCTAATTCAAAATTCACTTTCATCAAAATCTGTTTTGTGTATCAGATGGGGGCAATAATGTTGAATGCACTAAACATTACTTTATATGATACATGTGCTACTAAAGAAACACTTTATAATGTTAGATGTGCAAAAAAATCACTTTAGAATACTGATGATTGCAAAAAAAAAAAATCTTCCTCTTTATCCACTATAATTTTGTATTAATTTTTTTATAATCTTTTTTCACGATCAATCTATTATTACGAAATGATGAGGTTGACCAACACCTTTTAACTAAGGACTAGTGATCATCGAAGTAGTCAAATAGAATATGTTCAACCCATAGAATTATTGAAGGTTGGATTTAGTGGAATGGACTAATTTTTTTAAAACATAGTAAACCAATATTTTGCATTCTCATTAAAATTTACCCGTATTTAATATCCAACAACATCTTGAATATAATTATTATACGTGTTTAGTAGAAAAGTTCAATCCAATTCTATTATTCCCTTAATATATGTAAATTGGTAATCTATTCAAATAATGTTACACGGGGGAAATGAGAAAGTATGTCAAATTATCAAGATTTGCGGAACATTTACTGTGAATTCGTTGTATCATCACTGCAACCACTTTGTTATGGCAGACTGCAAATATTCTCATACTGGACTATTAACTTATTTGATATATTAAATGTGAAGGACCCCTTTAAATGGAATTCAAACAAAGATTAATCCATTTCGTTAAACTCAATTCGTTGACAAGCCTCCCTTGCTTCTTTTAGGCCAATTAATAGAAGTTTGATGCGCTTTTTTTTTTGCAAGAAAGAAGTTTGTTGGGCTCAGGCCTTGACATCTTGTTGGGTTTAAATTATTGGGCTTAATCAATTATTTAAACCAATCCTACAGTGTTAACGTGTCTCTTTTATTTGGACCATGGAGATTGTTACACGTGGAGTTTCAAGATAGGGCAAGATGAACTATATAAATGCTCCATCCGCGTCTGCTAAATATAAGGGCCCGTTTAGTTCAAAGAATAAGAGGGAAGTGAATGGAATGGAATGGAATGGAAGGAAAAAGAAATTATTTGTTTGGTTCTCATTAGAATGGAAAATGGGTTGATGGAAAAATTTTTATTTGGTTGGGTTAATATTGTAGGAAAGAGAGTAGAAAAATTGTATCAAATGACTATAATGCTCCTAATGGCAAATGTTAAATATTTTTTTATAAATATATGTATTTATTTAAAAAAAATCAACTTATTTATATTTATTATATAATATTTAAATATATAATATTTATTAATTACATATATTTATTATTAATTATATATAATTAAATATGTATTTAAGATATATTTTATGAATTATATATTTATATATTAATATATAGATGAAGATGTGGATGAAGGCCTCATCTTCACCCATTCGAATGTGGTGAAGATGAGGCCTTATCTTCACCCTATTCGAATGGGGTGAAGATGAAGGCTTCTTCAGACCACATCTTCACCCCATTCAAATGGAAGGTGAAGATACATTTTCTCCGTTGTCTTCTCCACTTTTCCGTCGTCTTCTCCGGCCACGTTTGCTTATTCCGTTTTTCGATCACAATTTCTTTATTCCGTTTTTTGATGACAATTTGCTTATTCCGTTTTCAAATGTTGTGAGATGAATGAATTATTTGCAACGTCATGCAACACATGATTATCCATTTGTCTTCACCCTTTGTTCATCTTTTCTTTGTGGCCGGTGCAATGAGCTCAATCACCACATCTTTCGTCGTTTTGATTTGTCGTCTGCGTCTTCCTCCATCGTCTACATTTTCTGCCGTCGTCTTCTGTCATCTTCGTCGTCTTCTCCGTTGTCTTCTACGGCGACGTCTACAGTTCATCTTCTCCGTTACGATTTATTTGTTCGTCTTCACCCTTGATTCCTCCTTTCTCCGTCACTGAAGATGAGCTGAGGATATAATGCATAATTGAATTTTGAAGGGACTCATTCGAATGAGACATAAGGCTCATTCGAATAACACCATTTATCTTCACCATATCTTCAAGATATTCGAATGCATAATGAAATTTTTAAACCTCATTCGAATGAGCCTTTTTCTCATTCGAATGACATCCTTCGTTTTTAGCTTCATTGTGGAATTTGGAAGGGTGCCATTCGAATGAGCCAAAGCCTCATTCGAATGGCACCCTTTATCTTCACATATCTTCAACACATTCGAATGCGTACTGAAATTTTTAAACTTCTCATTCGAATGAGACTTTTTCCATTCGAATGACACCATTCATCTTCACTTGAAATTTTTAAACCTCTCATTTGAATGAGACTTTTTCCCATTCGAATGACACCCTTCATCTTCACCATATCTTCAACACATTCGAATGCGTATTGAAATTTTTAAACCTCTCATTCGAATGAGACTTTTTCCCATTCGAATACACCCTTCATCTTCATTTGAAATTTTTAAACCTCTCATTCGAATGAGACTTTTTCCCATTCGAAGGACACCATTCATCTTCACCATATTTTGAACACATTCGAATGCGTATTGAAATTTTTAAACTTCTCATTCGAATGAGCTCTTTTCCCATTCGAATGACACCCTTTTCATAGTGAAAAATTTTCACCTCATCCTCAGCCCATTCGAATGAGCTGAGGATGAGGTCATCTTCTCCAGCGCTGTTCTTCATTCTTCCTTCGTTTTTCGTTCTTCATTCTTCCATTCAAAGGTGCTCAAAGCTTTACCATAATATAATTATATATTTATGCATCTCACAACAATCAAAATCTATAGATGGAAAATCGTGATTACACTCTATTCCTCTTTTCTCTCCGTCTCCGGCAGCTCTTGTTTCAAGTTTTTGCAATGGCATGAAGATGAATGCCACATCTTCACCCCATTCGAATGGGGTGAATATATGGTGATATATTTTCACCACATCTTCAGCCCCTTCGAATTAGGTGAAGATGTGGTGCATCTTCCGCGTCTTCGTCTGCGTCTTCCTCTGTCGTCTGCGTCTTCCGCCGTTGCCTTCTATCGTCTTCATTGTCTTCTATCATCTTCGTTGTCTTCTCCGTTGTCTTCTACGACGACATCTTCAGCGATGATATCAATGCAACGTCAAGAAACACAGTAAGAGCGAGGGGCGCAGGAACACACCAACGACAGAGAAGACAGTGAGAGTGAGAGCGCGCGGAGGACAACTTCATCTTTTGCCTCTTCCATCGACAGACTGAATTTGGCTTTGGGGGACGAGATTTTCACGTGTACGGCTTCCCGTGGGATGCCATTTTCCTTCAGCTTCGTTGAACCAAACGACCGCCGTCGATGGAAAATCGTGATTTTTCATTTCCATCGCCATATTTTCAACGAACCAAACAGGCTGTAAGGCTACCAGCTTTTGATTTACGTTACAAATGGAAGTTTATATTGGGAACCAGAATGAAAAGTAATTAGACATTTAAATATGGCGAGAAAAAACTGCAAGAAATAAAACAATTAATGTTCCAGAATGATTGATGATTTTGTATGGGAGATTTCCCCCCAAACAATTACAATATGTTTGATGATTATCCAGCTGGCGTGGTATGAACCACAAGTGATGTTTGATTGACCAAAGCCATAAAAAATTGAAGGAAAAAGAAAAGAGACGATGGGATGGTGATATGTATATGTACCAAAATAAGTGGACAACCTAATCTTGATTAGATTAAGCAGATAATAATATTAAAAACAAGAAATAATAATGATAAGAACAACCATACTAATGAAGTATCTTTCCTAATCACCGACCTCACGAGATAGCCTGCTTTTCCTGGTCGTCTTCAAAGCATTTGAAAATCAAAGTTCATCACAAATAAAAAATAAATAGAAAATAAAAAAGTGGCAACAGCTGGGAATTGGACATGAATAATCGTTTTTGCCATCCAATGGTGTTGCTTCTCTTATACCCACCTCTAACAGCTGTTACCCCCTTCCTAATGTAACTTGGCTACCTGCTTCATCACCTTTTCAATTCCATTCTTAAAAAATTCATGGACACTTGACTTTAATGTTAAACATTTCATATCATTTTTTTTCCATGTGTAAGAGGATTCATAGGAAGAAAGATGGGAAAGATTTTTTTGTTTGTTTCAATTTTGTATTTTTACCAAGAAACAATATGGTCCCTTAAAGGAAAATTTGTAATCTTTAAATCATGGGTAATCTAATAATCACTCCAATTTTTTCTGTTCATCATGTTCTATTTACAGGATAAATAGATTTAATATTTCATTGGGTTTATCTTATTTATGAGTCACATCATTCAATTTTTCCACATGAATTTATTTATTATGTGTTATTTTGCTCTTATATTATATTAGATATTAAATAGAAATAAAATTAGAAAGTTATTTAATTTTAAACGAAATAATAGTTATAGTAGGCATGAAGATGCTAAATGAAATATGTTCTTTTTATACATATATTTAAAAAGCACTTCCCTAAGTTTCATTAGAAAGATAGAAAGATAAACAAAAATACCACTTAGAAAAATCCAATTGAAAATTTTTGATTCATCGATCAATCATTATAGATGAACGTGTAAAACATATTTGACGTGATTTATAAATAAGATCAGAAGAGTATATAAAAATATAATTTTTGAGTATTCATAATCCTATTAATAATATATACATTTAAAAATTTCTTTACTGTCCTAATTAATTACATATTACGCCTTGCATTAACCATTCCTTAAACATGCATCTTTCCCCCCTATTTATCCTCGCGCCCCGTCACTCTCTTTCCCAGTGGTGGAGAAACTTGATGCACAGGATGAGCATTTGTCCCCACTGAAATGTTTACAATATATGTAAATAATTATTAAATTTTTATTATGCATCCATTGATATTCAAGACTTGAACCCACTCAAATTATTTATACTAACATTCTTATTGTCATTTGTTTGAAAATAAAAAAGTTGCCCCCGGTACTCTAAGATCCTACCTCAGTTACCTTTCTTTCCCCTATAGATACCTCAAATACTTGTATTTGTGTTTTTCCCATTTGTCCCCACAATTGATAGGAAATGATCGATTCAATTCCAACAACTTGGGATCATAGAGCTGAATTACCATCCTAAAATGATGCCTAGCCATACTGTAAATTGCATTATTCAGTTTGGGGTGGTGGTGGTGGGAGAGCAACAACGAGTCTTGTTCCCCAAGTTAGCGACTATGGTGGTGCCCAAAATCAGAAACATGATTCGACAGAGAAAGGGAAACTTAAAAATCACTTTTATTTGACAGCCTCAAAAATTTTGATTTAATGGTAGTACTAGTAATGAATGACTAGGTCAAATAATGGGGTGGCTGGGTTCATCCAAACTGTCAAACCAAGTTTTCCGAATGTCTGGATCTGGTGCGGTTCTCACCGTATACACGCTTTTGTTGTTTTTTCAAAATGATATAATTTCCTCCATATATTTACCTCAACTTGTATAAAAGTGCTTCTCTACTACGTTCTCAAACGGGCACATTTTCTATGCACAGGGTCAAATCCGGCAAAATTGGGCTAACTCCTTTGCAATTTGTTGAGTTGAAATTTTAATAATAAGTTAATTCAATTAGTAAATAATCAATGTCTAAATTTTAGTGCAGGTAATTTGATGAATCTAAATTTAAATTTTCACTAAAAGAAGTGGCTACTTATTGGTGTGGGACATGGTTCTACTAGAAATATATATATATATATATATATATTTAATCAAAAAATACTTGATTATTTAAAAGAAGCTATTTTAGATTATTTAATATTATATTAAATTTGTGAACTCCAAGAGAAGATAAATTTTGCTACATTGAATGTTGATAATTATTTTGAATAAATCATGAGGGGTTATCTTTGCCCTTTTCATCCACAAGAACTCGAGAATTATTAATTTGATGTATCATACGTGCAATTTCTTTTAAAAACTCAAATTAGTAGTAATAACTTTTTCAGCCAAAAATATACTTAATGTTTAACGACGTATAATATATAAAATTACTAAGTTATTGATGCTATTTTTCAAATTACTAGTCGTAGCTTTTTCAACCCTAAAACTATATATAATCTATACAATTATTAAGTTATTGATGATATTTTTCAAATTACTAATAATATAGTATTCTTAAAATTAAAAATTGCTTTTTCTTAATATGTACTTTTTTAATTTTTTT
>JANTPZ010007069.1:0-12655 GCA_025593235.1 Vachellia pachyceras | reverse complement strand
ACCCAATCCATTGAAAATTTTTGCCAACAAGATGAATACTTATAGTATTAATACAGCCTAGTACTAGGAAAACGGGTTCAATCCGCGGGTTGAGCCCGTCAACCCATGGGCTGAGGGTAGGTTCGGGCTGCCAAAATGAAAACGGGCCAAACCTGTTTTTTTATTTTTTAAAATTTTTTAAAAATTAAACCTTTTATAGTTTTAATAGGAAGATGATGATGTTTTAATAGCTTCAAATATTATTTTAAACCTTATTATTTCATCTTAAATGCATATTTACTTTTGAGATTTTTGATTATGTATTATGTTTTTTTATTGTAAACATTGTTGATTATATTTTTTTAGAAATGTATTGTATTTTTCTTCCGAAAAATCAAATAGGCTTAGTAAATTTTATGTAAATTTGTTTTATTATTTTTTTAAAAGAAAATTTCAATAATATAATAATAAAAAATAAAATTTTAAAAAGTGGCGGGCTAAACGGGCTCGAGCTGTCAAAATGGTAGCTCGTTTGGCCTGCGGGCTGGGGCGGGCTTGCCCGCCAGCCTAGCCGCACTAATACAGCCAAAGGATTTTGCCGATTATAAACTTGTTGGAGGTTTCGTGCTTGTTGGCAAAACACGTTGAAAACACTTTACAAATAAATCGAAACAAAACTAGTCTCACATACTTATCTCGACTTGTGTAAAATCACTCTTCCAACGGACTCCTAAACACATACATAGAAAAGAAACCCAAAAATATTTAACAGGTGTTTGTTTCTCTTTTTAAAAAAACTTGTTTGGATATTGTTTTCAATGACTTGTTTTTAAAACCAAAAATAAAACAGGAGACTTTAAAAACTGAAAAAGAAAGACAAGTTTTATTATTTTTATTTTTATTTTTCCATTTCTTGGTTTTTATTTATGAAAATTGAGAATCCATGGCTTTTTTCTTTTTTTTTTTCGATTACATATGATGACCCCTCGTAACGACAGCCGGTTCATTTAACAATAATTTATTATATTTCTTGGTTTTCACTTGCCAAAGAAATGTGGCTTTTTTCTTTTAAGAACTCAAGTTTTCATTGAAATTTTATCCTTCATATACTTATCTTTTAATATATTTTTTAAAAAACAATCATTCAAATAGATTTTTTTTGTTTTTCTTTTTAAAATTGTTCTTGAAAACTGTTTTATAAAACAATTTTGAAAACAAGAAAACACAAACAGGCTAAGAAAGTGTTTTGTTTTTGGCTGCTTACGACATCTCATATTGATTGATGAATTGAAAAAATAAATAAAATTTTAGCCCTCCAGTTTCAAGTATAAGACCCAAGTCACAGTTCTTCACTAAAGTTAGTCTCGCGGGAAACCACATTTCTCGAAGCTTAGGAATCAAAATTTTAAATAAGAACAATCAAGAAACTGAATTGTAAAGCTAACATTTAGGAATTGAATTTCAACTGAATGAAGTCCAAAAAAACAGAGTTACTCCGAGTCTACGTTAAGATCTAAATTATAACCTATACCAAAAGATTACTAACATAAAGGGCACCACTCGCTTTGTTCCCATCAGACTGCAACTGTGTATTAGAAGATATTACAGTGTAGCTATACAGCTTGTTGGAGGCCTGTAAGCAACCGTTAAAAAAAGGCCGAAGCCCGAATTCTCTACTGGCATCAATATGGTCTAAAAATCTAAAACCCCAGTTAGTGGCCCCCAGTAAGTACAGCAATTGAAGTAATCATGTACAAGAACAGAATTTCCAAATCACCCTCGAACCAGGACCAATAGAAATTCATGAAGAGTCCAACAAAGCAAGTAAACCCGGTTTTGATATTGCACCTGGAGGATCCATCGCATGTCAAATTGTGCAAACCGGTTCATGAGACATGAAAGGATTTGATTTTGTAATAGCGTTGTCCCACCTCTATTCTTCAGGTTTAAGAATGATAACCAAAACTTGTCTCTGATTCTCCAGGTGAAGGATCCCAACAAGTAAAACCACGCCTTCAATGAATCAATAATTCTGGCTTGCATGGTCCAACTGCAACTCAAGCTGTGCTTTCAAAAGAGACCTTGAACTGGGGTGGATTCCTTGGCTTTGGATTTGATGCAGCTGCAAGGCCGTTAAGCAATCTTATAACATCAGCAGTATCATCAAGATAATATTTGGCCTTGCTAGGCTTGCTACCAACAGTGCAAGCAAAGACCTCTGGAGCAGCTGGCAATGGAGGGCAAGAGAGTGTCCTGGATATGCTCTCAAACATGTCTTCGTCCGACCTGTCATCTCCTATGCACATCACGAAATCAGGCAGATTCCCACCATTCACCAGTGTGGAGAGAACCGTCTCCGCTACTAAACCCTTGCTTATTCCCTGCAAAGAACAGCAAAGCAAAAGATTTTAAGATGCCGCTTCTAGGTTTTGAGACACAAGATGAAATTAAGAAGGTTGGGATTCAAACCTGTGGTTTGACTTCCACAATATGATGACCCCTCGTAACGACAGCCGGTTCATTAGCAAGCACGCTTTCCAGGTGACCTAACAACTCTTTGGCTTGGCAGGATCCAAAATCAGGGTCTGCATCTTGATGATGCCACACCAAACCACTTTCTTTAGTTTCAATATTAGACCCGTCAGTTGCCTCAGTATATGACGTCATGACAGGTTCCACTATATTTTTCCATTCAAGGTCAGCAGACAAGTGACTGGTTTCCCAGTCTGCGTCTCCATTCCATCTGCAGCCCAAAAAGAATGCACAATACAGAAATCAATTATCAAATCTTTGACCTTTGGGAGAACTAATAGAAAATTTCACCAAAAAAAAGAAATCTACAAAAATAGATTCTTCTGACACACCTTAAAAAGTAACCATGTTCAGCTGCAAGTCCCAGCCTCTTACATGAAGCAAACCACTCGCTAAGAGAATATCTTCCCCTTCCACTTACAATGAACACACTGTTCTTGGCATCATTACACAGGGTATTCATCACAGATATGACTTCAGGGCAGGGGGTTTTATTTATAGAAGAGTGCGATACAACGGTACCATCATAATCAAGAAATATGGCCCTTGTATGAGTTCTTTTGTAAGCTGAAACAACATGGTCAACGGACAACCTCCTAAAACCAGGAGAAAGAGAAACAACTCTGAACCCAAGGCCCAAACCAATTCCCCAGCACCTTTTAGTGTAATGATCTACACATGCCCTCTCTAAATCCTGCATGAAGCTGCGGGCCCAATAACCCACGTCATGAGAACTGACATATCGATAATGTTTCTCATGCCTCAATTGCTTCTCTGAGTCACAGGTCGTAATGGCTGAATACATTGCATCAGCAACTGCATCAATGTCCCAGGGATTGACCCTAATTGCTCCACTTAGAGAAGGGGAACAACCAATGAACTCAGAGACCACAAGCATGCCTGTACGAGGGGAGTCACTTTTTCTACCCAATGCTTTGTCCAGTTGAGGAGTTCCCTGTCTGCAGACAACATATTTGTATGGGACTAAGTTCATACCATCCCTCACAGCATTGACAATGCAACACTCAGCTACAGCATAATAGGCACTCTTTTCAAAACGAAGAACAGGTCGGTCAATGAGAACAACTGGCTGATAATGTCTTGAGCCATATGTGTCATTGATCCTTTGGGCAATTAAATTTGTTTCCTTCCTTGCTTCTTGAACATCCTTCCCTGAACTCCTTGCAGGATTTATAATTTGAACTAGGACGACCTTTCCCATCAAGTCCGGGTTCTGCTGCAGTAGCTGCTCCATGGCTAGAAGTTTCAAATTGATGCCCTTAAAGATATCCATATCATCAACACCGAGAATCAGCTTCCTTCCCTTGAACTCTTCCTGAATCTCTTCTATTTTAGCAGATGTAGAAGGAAGATTTAATACAGATTCAAGCCTGCCCATGTGAATGCCAACAGGCAAAATTTTAATATATACAGTGCGGCCAAAGTAATCAAGACCTATATGTCCCCGCTTGGATTCATAGTCCAGACCCAGCATTCTGCTGCAGCAAGAGAGGAAGTGGCGAGCATAGTCAAATGTATGAAAACCAATTAAGTCAGAATTCAACAATCCCCTCAGAATTTCATCACGTACTGGCAGAGTTCTGTAAATTTCAGATGAAGGGAAAGGACTGTGAAGGAAGAATCCAAGTTTAACTCGATTAAATCGCTTCCTAAGAAAAGTCGGCAAAACCATCAAGTGATAGTCATGAACCCAAACAAAATCATCATCAGGATTGATTATTTCCATAACCTTGTCTGCAAATATTTTATTTGCAGAAACATAAGCTTGCCAAAGCATGCGGTCAAACCGATCACAGTGATCTGGGCACATAGGTAGCATATAATGAAAAAGGGGCCAAAGCTGCTGCTTGCAAAAGCCAAGATAAAACCTCTTCTGGAGTTCATGTGGTAAAAAGGTAGGTACACAATTGAAATCCTCCAGCAGTTTCTGAGCAACTTCCTCCTGCTCACTGGCATCTATTTCAACTTTCAAAGAACCCACATAAATGACCTCAGCATCAGAAGAAAATCCATCTTTTAATTGTAATAAAATTGAATCCTCATCCAAACTGAAACACCATTTAGCAGATTCTGAATCTCATTTAGCCTGTAATGGCAGCATGTTTGCCACTATTATTTTCCGCTCCCGACACCCAGATGAGCTAGCATCTGAATCCGCATCATTATTACCACCATCTAGGTCAGAAATAATTCCAGGAACTGTCATAACTCTCGAAAGAGCTCTTGGGGTGTGAGGAACATCA
Organism: Vachellia pachyceras; assembly: GCA_025593235.1. Lineage (NCBI taxonomy): Eukaryota > Viridiplantae > Streptophyta > Magnoliopsida > Fabales > Fabaceae > Vachellia > Vachellia pachyceras. The sequence continues at coordinate 7,880 of JANTPZ010007069.1, read as the reverse complement.
AATAAGCCTCCACTAACCAAGTCTAATAGATTAGCAAATGATCTTGATGCCATCAATAGTGAAAGGGTAATTGTTTTCTCGATATCCTTCTTCCTTCTATCAATTCAAACAGAAAAGGCACCGTTCTTACTATGATATTACAAACCACAAATAAGGGACCATGAAAGAAAGGACAAGGGCAATTTAGCACTATTGGTTGTACATGGTATTACATATCCAAAAGAAAATTTGCAGATATTATCAACTTCTACTCTCACTATGATTAACTTAAGGAAAATTCACTATGTTAGTTCCACACAGTTGCTCGAGCATAACTATTTTGGTAATACCAAATTATTTTTTAATCCTGTTGATAGAGAGCAAGTAATAGGTTAAAAAAAATCATGAATGAACACAATAAATTTATCATGAAACAATTCACATTTATGGCACTCAGTAATTCTCACATAACACAGAAGGCATAGTAGATACTCTGAAGAAGACACGAGAAAATAAACTTGACTTCTAAAATAATAAAAGCGCTATATTTTTGCAGGTACTCTATTTCCCACGGATCACAGACACTGTTATGCATACATACTCTAGTACTCATCTTTTGTAACATAGATATGGAAGTTCAAAGGCGGCATAAGTTGAAAAAAAATTATAAAAACTCTTAGAGATTGCTTTCAATATAATGCTTATGCTGCACTAACCAAGTTCAAAGCTCGTAACAGAGGTCAACCCCAAAGATATATAAACTTCCCCATTTTTGTCTGCCAATATGTGACGATCTTAATCATGCTTAACAGTCCAAACCGCTTGTCGAAATGAGAGGAATAGTAGAAATTGCAAGGAAAATCGGTCAGCATGATAAATACTATTTCCTCGGTGTTTCAAAGTGAAACATTGATGTTCAAGGCATTAGGTGGTACAAGTATGTTTCAAAATACGAAGAGACAAATCTTATCGCCAAACGAGATTAGATCATTACCTAGGGCAAGAAAACACAAGGCAAATGAATTAATCTCAGCCAATCAAATTTCCCTGTTTAATTTTTTCAAGACATGACATTCTCATGATCCTAGACCATAGTTAATACATATTCAGAAAGAGTTTCCCGCAGAACTCTTCCAATCGGAACACATCACTGAAAAGTTCGGTAAACGCAAATATCACAAAAGCCAAAGAAGTACGGAAGAAAATATGCATGCCCTTTTCTAAAATAATCAATCAATCCACTAAGATAACCAAGAAAAATAGATGCCAGATTTAAAGCCATTAGATCTCCCGAGACTACCAAAATCCAGGATATCAGAAAACACAATTTGAATCTGAAATCATAACTTCAGCAGATTCAAGCTACCATAATGTCACCAAACTTGAACAACGCCCAGAGGCACACTACGCTCAACCGAACCGTAAAACAAAAAAATAAACACACGAGTCCTCAAAATCGCAAATCGAAATCGAAAACTGATTGACTGCCATAAAAACTCCGTAACAGAGAATAAGCACAAAAAAACAAATAAATCAGGAAACTATAACAGAAACTATAAAAATCCGGGGAGTCAAACGACAATAATTTAAGCTGGGATCAGAGACCCAACAAAGAGAAACACAAACTTGAGAAGTTAAAATGCTCCGAGGCTCACCTTAGTGGCGACGAAGAGGATTAGCAAGGTAAGAAACTTCTGGGTCTTGGGCTGAAGTGATGTGAGAGAAATGGGGGCGAAGAAAATGGAGGAGGCTGCGTTGGATTGAGAGAGGAAGAAAACGGGGAGAAAATCAAAGAACGAGCGAGAAAGTTTTGGAGAATGAACAAAGCCGAGAATGGCTACAACGAGATTTTTATATCCAGGGGGTGATTGATGGGGTGAATAGAAATAATATTTCTTTTGGAAAATTTAATTTTTTTTCCCTTGTCTGCTGAGCTAAATTGGATAGAATCAAAGAATGCAAATGGATAGACTTGGACTCTGCTTACCTGTTTACCTTTATTGCAGAATGACTCTTTTTCTAACCAGGTGTTTGGTTCTGCGCGCCTTTCATGCATCAACCCCAGTGAATTGACTGATTTACCCTTCTCTTTATATTGCATTCTTACAATTGGAATCAGAATAGGTTTTTAAACACACCTATCCTTTTATTAAAAATAATCTTATTCAAAATATAATCCAACGTTAAATATTAATACCTTTTTTAATAATTAGAATAAGAATCAGAATAACTTGCTTGGATTAATTTAGTTTTTTTCCCAAAATTCACATACCCATGATATCCTATGTTGAGGTTTCAAACTCTCTACCACATGTTTAAGAAAGTTTCAAGAAAACTGTTTGGTATTGTTTGAGTGACTAGGCTAGGCCTGCCTATAAAATGAAGAGTTTAACTTGATTCAATTTTTTCCCATAATTGAAGTAATATTACTTTAGTTTTAAATATAAAAACTAATTAATTATATAAATTAAAGTGAAATAAATTAATATAAATAAATGTGACCTGATCTCCGTGAAATATCTATATATAATATTAAATTGTATATCAAATTGTAAGTTGGATAAATTATTTGTTAGAAAATAATAAATATAAGAAGTAAAATGGATTGAAATCATTACATTTCGAATCAAATCCAAGCTTCCAATTAACTCTTGTAATGATCAGAAGAATTTTTTTAAAATTCATTAGAGAAAAAAGGATTGTTGTAAACAGATAATTAGTAATAGAAAGATTTCGTTCACCTATAATTTTTTTAAATATGCTTTTGATTAATAAGAAGATATGACAATTTACAAAGAATAGTTAAGCAATTAATCCAATAATATGCAATATTAAACTAAAAACTATTAGTTTTTGCATTAATATTATTATTCTTTTAATTTTAACTATTGGAATCTATTATATAAATTACATTAAATATTAATATTCCAAATATAAGTTATGGGTTTTAAATTGAATTAATATCTTATCAACAAAAATACACATTTAATTCTTTAACTTCATACAATATTTCATTTCCTTAATTTATAAAGTGTCTTCTTAATCCTTTAAACACAATATCACTAGCAAAAAGGATTGTGTTAAAATTTTAAATGTAAAAAATATTTTCAAATACTAATGTTTTCAGTTTGATTTTCAAAATAACAATAATTATTAAAAAATGTCATTCAAAACCGTACAAGTTAATCACTAAAAATATACTTGATAAGATTAAGAAATGAAATTGAAAATATGAAAATTTTTGTTACGTTAGAAATGAAAACGTGCACTTTAACATATTGTATGTCCCGTTTGGATTACTCGTAGAAGTTACTTTTTTAATTTGATTTATAGTTTATATGATAAATATATAAGAGAGGCTTTAATTCGACTTATGTAAACGTATTTTTTAAACTCCTAAATAAAAAGGCTTACATATCTATCATAAGGAGTGGCAATTGACAATTGGGCCATAAATATAAAAACAAAACACATGGGAATAAACAACACTTTTTATCCTTGTCCCAAACAAATAAATAAACAAACACTTATTTTAATAAAAAGTTTTAAAGTTGAGATCTGAATGATCACGACAACATCTTTGGATAATTATTTATTGGTGCATATACTATTCAATTAAATTATCTTATTTTAATGAAAGAGGTCTTTATCAATTAAGAAAATACATGTATGCTTCATGATTTGTGGGCATTATTGTCTATAGGAGTTTTTTAATATCTTATTACTGTATCTTAATGCAAATACAGTTCATTTTACCGGAACGCCAACTATTTTTCTGATTGACAAAGAAAATTTTTAATTTTATTCATTAATAATCAATAAAATAAAGAGTAAAGGTGTAAATTTAGAAATGAAGTTTTTTTATTTGTCTTTGGTCATCCGGTATCCGATACTTTTTTTGGACCCTATTATTAGGTGTTGAAACAACCGACTAATCTAGATTTAGCACTTGTAGAATCCCTTCGGGTGGCAAACTCTCTTAATAAGTTTTAACGCTGCTGCATCTAAGACTCGAGCAAAGGCCCTGTGTATGCCGGTTGGATGCCCTCACTAATTTAACCAAGCACTTGTTGGAACTTTGAAACAAAATTATTAACCAGAGTACTAAGTACAATTAACTTTTTAAAGGTATAAATTTAATAATAATCAATTAATAAAGGTAAAAATTTAGCATCGCCATTAACCCTCCATTACCAGCTAGTATATTTTAAGGTATATGGCTTCATTTTGAGATAACTTAAGTGATCAAAACTACAATTTTTTTCTTTATTTCCTTGCTCTAAATAATTTTTTCTAACAGTAATCAAAATTATTCCTTTTTCTTTAAATTTTTTAGAATTTAGGAAAAAAAGTTAAGCAAAAATGAGTAAAAAATATTTAAATAAAAAGGTGCAGTTATAATTACTATTGGAAAAATAAAATATGTAGAACACATTTTATGAAACAAATTAAGCAGAAAAGAGTTGTTTTAATTATCTAAATAATCCAAAAATGAAACTCTAAAAACTAAAAACGATAAAATATATCAGTTGATTAATATAATTAGTGAGAGTTACCGACTTTACTAAATTTATACCATTATTAATTGATTGTTACTAAATTTATACACTTAAAAAATTGTTTGTACCGAATGCTCTAATTAATAACTTCGTTACCAAATTTTCACATTTACCTTGTGTAATACATCACATTATCCAACCATTCGCCTTATCCTACTTTCTTTATTGTCCCCCATGTGGTCCTCTTTCAATTATTATTATTATTATTATTATTATTATTATTATTTATCATGTTTAAATAATTGCAATAAAAAATTGGAGTGAGATTCATCGAACCTCTGTTTTTTCAAACAAAGTCATCGAACCTCCAATCTGATCCTTCTCATTTTACCCTTAAATTTATTTTTTTACAATAAAATTTAGACAAGTTAAATCTCAAAAATTCAAAAATCATGACATATCTTTAAATTCAAAGAGCGTATATAGATCACCCATCAATAATATCCGTACATCGATGGTAGCATTTGGACTCATGAACTTAAAGAAATTCCTTACCAATTGGATGATCTTTTATTTATAAAATTTAGGTGAGTTGGGTACAGAGTTTGAACTCAAAAGGCATATAGAAAGGTATTTACAGACTGTCCACCAGTAAGATTATCACATTATCAAAATTATTTAAATTTACGATCATATCATCTATGAGTCAATTATTTACCAATGAATGATCATTTATTGGTTGTTTTACCGATAAAATTTAACAATGGGGCTCAATGCATAGTTACTCTGTTTTTTAGAAAGTAATTAAATTTTTTGCAATAATTTAATTAATAGTATATTATGTCGTTTAATTTCAAAATTTATGAAGATATTAAAAAGCCCTCTAAAATTTATAGCATAGTAGATAACATTCATGATCAATTTTTGTAACCTTCAGAAGCCTAATAGTTATTAGTATAAAAAATGGTTAAATTATTGAAAAAAAACACCTCTAAAATTTATATCACATGTAGCTAACTTCGATGTTGTTAGCTTTCTGTATTATTTATTTGACTTAGAACTCAAGATATTTATTTGTATATAACTCAAGATTCATGCGTAAAAAATAAAGTCTAAAAGTACAAAATTAATAATTTAGGTGATTTGTATAAATTTTTCGCAAGTTTTTTTGCTAAATATAAGTATCTCCCCATTTGAAAGGGAACAAATGTGGGCACCTTTCTAATGGGATTCAAACACTAGTTCATCGTGGTGTGAAAAATTAGTTCCCTTCAATTGGACCTAATCCCCATTAGCAATTATTATTGAGTTTTAAAGGTTAATAAAATTATTTAGACACATTCAACTTACCTAAACTTTATTATGAAAAAACTTATTTATACATAGTTATAGAGATGCTAATGTGGATTGTGTTTATGCGGACAAACCCACATGTTAAAATCAAATCGTTAAAGCTTGAAGACCCGATGGGTTAATCCACATCCTACGCGGTTGGTTGAACATGTCTTGGGGGATTGGGAGTAGGCAAGCCAACTAGCCAACCCCTCTTATGAATTTTTAAAATTTCAATATTTCAATTTTTTAAAATTAAATTAAAATTGGTATAAATTCAAATTATTTTATACTTTAATAAACTTGTATAAGTAACTCCACAACTTATAAATATAAATATATAATTTATTTTACATGATCATCGCGTTAATAAAAAAATAATAAATCAATAAAAAATTGAAAATTAAATTAAAGTCAATTCCTACCATAAAATAGTGCTATATTTAAGGCAACAGTAAAAAATAAAATACTAAAATTGTAAAACTAATAAAAGGAGTTGGAAATGACATATAAAGCATATAGAAAATAGGAAATGACATAATGTTAATTTGAATTTTTAAAATCTCAAAATGGATGCTATTTACAATAAATAATAAAAATGCCTGTAAACATTTAAAAAAAAAAGAACGCTTCAACGCCTTTTTCTTATTCTTTTACAACAATTTAAATATGTAATGTAATAACCAGTTAAAAAGTTCAATTTAATCTAGAATATAATATCCAATCTATTTTATCTCCTATATAACATTTTTCTTGAGACCGGTCTATTTATAAATTAATTTATAATCAAATGTTACACATGCCTATTTTAGAAAAATTAAATCATGAGTGTTAACTAATTAGTTATTTTATTTTACCAATCAACCCAAAGTAATTAAACATAACACAGCATCTATCTAAATACACGTAAATTAAAAAAACACACACAGAACAAATATACACAAAAGCTGAAAGTTTGGGGGTATGAATTACATAAAATTGTTTTAAAACTTGAACATAAAATATTAAATTTGTTTTTTTAAATGTTCTTATCTTCCATTCCACAAAAAAAAATAAGAAGCGATCTCATACAGCATTGCATTTAGATTAACCAATGGAATCCTCACAGAGAATCTCCCATATATTTAATTATTGATCACCTAACCCTAGAAAAGCCCTAATTTGGATTTTTTTTTTGGCTAATGACATCATCAACATCAACCAATTGGCCTTTCAAAATTAGAATCCTTCATCACAACGAAAAGCCTCATTTGTTTTCTAACCACCCTTGAAGGGTAAGCTACCACCGGATTGGTCTGTCATTTTTTATTCATTTTTATTACTATTTGGGATTAATCAATATTGGATTGGTAGTCGAATTGATGACATAACAAATAAATAAAAGTAATGATATTTATGTACAATAATATAGATAAAAGAAATAACTAAAACCTAATTGTTACTTTAATAATATTACAATATATAAATTTTTCAAATGTGTGAGGGAGATTATCTCGTTTTGCTCAAAAATACTATTAAACGCACGTTTGATTTTTCCAAACGTGGTTCCAAATAGGGCCATTGTGCTTGTTTGGTTTGCATGTTCAAGTGCATATTTGGAAAATCTTTCCCCAACGGTGCATGCAAGCCAAGATAAAAGGTATCTTAAAATATGTAAAAAGCATCTCGAAATCTGTAAATTCTTTTTGGATTCCGTAAACTCCTTTATCTTAACGGATTCTCAAACACACACCAAATCACGTTGCATATAAATCGAGACAAAACTCATGTTACATACTTACCTCAACTTACATAAAATACCCTCCCAACGAATTTCCAGACTCGCGTGCTAACTCTTAGGGCTTGTTTGCCATCACTTCTTAAAGCCTAGGTTTTGTCCAAGTAGAAATTTTTTTAAAAGTTATTTTGATTACAAAACCTCGATTTAAAACCTATATTTTCTCTTTCCTACTTTTCTTCTTGTTCTTACTTTTTCCTCTTTCATCTTTCCTATTTTTTCATCCCTTCTTTTTCCTCTTTCATACTTGTTTCCTTCTTTCTATTTCCTACTTTTTCTTTCTTTCTCTTTCC
>JANTPZ010007067.1:0-13487 GCA_025593235.1 Vachellia pachyceras | reverse complement strand
GGCAAGTATATAATAATATAATGAAAATAGGAAATTATTGATCACTCATATATATATTGAGGATGATAACTAGATGTGCAATAAATGAGTTATTAAACGAGCAATATTTGTAGAATTAGCTGCATAGTTTGTCACTCATGTTAGAGCTTTTTAAATAAACGAAAAAAATTTCATGAAATTCTATGAATTAAAATTAACTTTTTTTTTTCAGACAAGGATGAATGCCTACAATGAATCAAACTAGAAAAGCGTAATTCAAACAAAATAAATTTAAAGGATGTGATTTAAAAATGAGGTACATTTATTGCCATAAGTGTAAAGAATGAGTTATATTGTTGAGCTCAATTAAAGATGGTTTTTTCCAATTTATGAGCTTCAAATTCTTGAATCTTAAAAGCTTATACATGGAGAATTTACTCTCCTTCACTTCAGTCAACCACTATTGGAGAATTGACATGTGTTTGTTATTGTATGTGTAATTGTGTATATACGTATAATTGACAAATGTAACACTCTACATCCAGCCAATTTAGGCTATGTTTGTTTTGATGGAGGGGAAAATGAGAGGATGAATTTGAGGGGATGGAAGGATATAAGATTACCTTGTTTGGTTTAGTTAGAGGGAAGGGAAGAGAAATGATTTTTAATTATCTTTTGTTTGGTTCAAGAGGGAAAGGGAGTAGAGTTAATAATCAATTTACTATTTTACCCTTATATATTGATTTATATTTATTTACTTATATAATTTATTTAAATTATTTTTTATTTATGAAAATCAATAACTTCTTCTATTTAATTAATTAAAACAATTATTAAGATACTTTCCTCATATAATTTATTTAAATAATTAAAAAATAGAATTTATACGTAGTTTAATTTCATAATACTTAATTTATTATCAACTTGCCATCTAGCTCCAACTTAGCTTATGGCTACTTACATTTTCAGTGGCATAATATACCTTGACTAGCATAATTTGTCATAAACTCTTTCGTATTACCAAACCATAAAATGTCATAAAACCAAAACCATAACATATCAATGATAATATTGTGTACATGAAGAGAAGTGATCATCCTACCAAATCATCCATTCATGCTCAAATACCACGTGGAGCATATGACAAAACATACATACAAAAAGTTATCAATTATGCTTACAAGCCATATTTTTTAACAAATGCTGAAATATTTAAAAGTTTGCCAAAATAATCAAAAGAGAGCACCTATTGAGAATCATAAAACATCTTCATTATCACTTGCTTCCTTATTGGGGCTGGAGATTGAACTGCAGTCCTAAGCCTTTCATCATCGCCCATGAGAAAACAATAAATATCTGGTATTTTATCAACATCACACCTACATTCTTCAAGTACTTTGCAAAGTTCTTCACCAGATAATTGGGGCACTTCTCTCTTGCTCTTGGAAGCTCTTTGTAAAACCAAATTTCCTTGTATAATTGCTTCATTGCCTCTATCAAGTAATGCAACCATTGCATAAATTGCCCCTATCAATTCCTTTAAGTTGTTTTCATGGTCTGTAGTTGCCCTCTTTGTCTTCTTGCTGCAAACACTATTAGCATGAGGTGAATGATCTTCTTCAGGTGATACTCCTTGTCTAGGTGAGTTATCCTCAACAAACATGTTAGCATTCTGTAATAAATATCCACCATGATTATCAATACCATTAATAGTTTTAGGAACCTCTATTGAAGAGCGATGCCTCTTCCTCCACTCTCGCATTGTTTCCCCTTCATCTCCATTAGCTCTATTTACTCCATATAATATCATCATCTTCTCAAAATTTGGGAAAGGAGTACTTCTCTATACAGCTGCTTTAGGTTTAGCCTGAGAGGTTGAAATGAGGTAAATTTTAAAAAGAGTTAACTGGATAAAGATTTTTTTTTTTAAAATAGATGAATCTGATCTTTTGAAAACATGAAAGATGACTTGAAAGTAATGTTAATCAACAATAAATACCATCAAACCAATTAATTCCAAGGAATTATAAAGTTCCAGAACCAAACAAACACGAATGAAGGTTAGTTTGATTGAATTAATGAATGGTGAACTTGGTTTCTTAGTCTTCCACCAAGGCTTGGTCAGCACCAGTTCAACATCAGTAAAAATACATCAAATGGCAGATTAAAAAAACCAATTCAGCACCAGTTAAAATACCAGTTCAGTACCAGTAAAAAAATTGCTGAGGGAAATATTTTTAAACTTATTTGTATAGTAAAATGCTGAGGGAAACTATTATGCATCAAAGATGTAAACATTGAGAGTGTCTGAATCAATGATTCAGTACATTAAGCATCCCGCAGCATATACCAGTTCAGGCATACAATGATTTATATTGAAATAAATGACAGATTAAAAATATTTCAAGAAACACCTCAATCAATGCATCCCAAACTTTAGTCTCAGCATTATTGAGTTGTTGGGCAACTACTACGAGTCATCCTAATGATATTTTGACTAGATGGACAACTACTTGTTCTATTCATTATTTCTTCATGCACCCTCTCTCTCTTGCCACTCAAACTATAACTTATCTTTTTAGGATAATCCCCATTGGCATACACATGTGCCAAAACACACATAAGAAAAGCTATTGCTCTTTGACGCAATTCAAGCCACCGACGGACTAGAAGAAAGTATGGATTTTCCAAGTCCATCTAACAAAGTAAGTGAAAAATGAAAATCAATAAATGAGCCAAAACACAAATGTATAGGTGCATGAATGATCAAAACTAAAAGTTAAAGCTTTTGATTAGCTGGGCCTAGACAGAGGATTTTGATTTAATCAAAAAGGAACTAGTCCAGCTCAAGGAAATGGTTGCAGACCTAGAAACAGAGAAGTCAAGAGTGTCTGAACTATTACTGGAAACTGAAGGGTGTCTTAAAGATGTTTTAAGAGAATCTTCTTCAATTAGTTTTCTGGAAACTCAGTTGTATGAACTGCATAATTTTTCAATAGCAACAGATGTCATTATGATTTTTACATGAGCTCAGTTGGAGGGTCATATTGAGGATATTGTTGAAAAACTTCACTCAACTTGTGGGCAAGTTGAAGTGCTTCGCAAGAATAATCTTGATGTAGAATCTGAGTTAAATGGCTTTCTTCGCAGGGGCCAGGGATTCAACTTACATTGAAGAAAATGCAAGATTATTAAGAAGTGTGGATTGCTTAAAATTAGTGTTAGAATCCTCCACTGCTCAGAGTGGAGCACTAATTGATCAAGACAATGCCATAAATGAAGAGCTTTTGGAATACAAGAGCAGGGCAGAGAATGGAATTGATACTTCTTGTGAACATAAAAGCAAGTGTGCTCTTGAAGTTGAAAGGCCAGAGCACTTGTTGTCAAGTTATAGTAGAGAGATTGAAGACTTCTTTTTTGATAAGGAAGAAGTTGAAGTAAAATGCTTAGTTTTCCAGTCCAAATTAGATGAACTAAAAAGTGCAATGATGTCTCTAAAACAGTCGGATGATGAACTGATAAGGTTGGAGATCCAATGCAATGCACTTGCAAAGAGGCATTCATTGTGTCCTATAAGTAATTTCATGCAATTACCAACCATTACAGATGCCAGATAGATCAGCCATCCTATCAGGACCTCCCAGACTAAACGACATTGTCATCTACCAAATTAAGAACATAGAAGATACGACTCGTTCAGCACAGAATGGTCAATCGATTGATATTTAAGAGCTCAGAAAACATGAATGTTTCCAAGATCACAAGATAGCAAAAACACAATATCTAACAATCTAGGGTATTCATTGAATATCAAATGAGAACAATCACAGAAGAAGAATAGAATCTAGAGCATTGAATTGAACCCATCTTTCGTTTCCAGAATATGACGGAAAGAATCAGAGACAAACAAATAAAACAAATGTGAAGAAATAAACATACCAGAAAGAAAAAGGAGAGAAATAGGAGAAATTTAGCTTTTAACGTTCTTTCCGTACGAAGCCAGCCAAAGTTCTTCGAAGAAGCGCAATGGTGAATCGGATAAAGACGGACAAAGGGGAGAGAGATGACAGAAAGGAGTGAAGGTAGGGTGTTAGGGACGGGCATTTTATTAATCATTCATGTACACTATAGGAATGAGTGTGAACAATAAATCAGTTCACTGCCTCCATCGCCGTCGACGGTTAGTAGAAAATGTAGAGAAGAAAAAAAAGACAGCCGATGAAGATGAAGCTTACCAGGAGAGAAGTGTCGGCGACCACGGCGAGAAGTCTGGAGAGCAGAGAATCTTCGTGGATCTGGAGAGCAGGGAGGAAGAAAGCATTGACAGGCAAGAAACGCTTTTAACAAGCGACGGGTACGATGGGAATATAACGTGCCCCTCTTGAAAAGCGGGAGAAAAAGAAGTACTACTCAAGATAAATATATGAAGGAGATTATTTAGTTTTACGAAAAAATACTGTTGAACGTACTTTTAGAGGGTTGATAAACTTTATCAAACATGCACAATAAATTTGGCGGGGATAAATTAAGGCAGAATTAGTCAGAGGAATCAAGTAAAGGAATATGTTACAAAATGATTTCAAAAGACTGTTAATGACAAGTTGAGAACCACAATTTACAACTTCTTATGACTATTTTGTAACACATTCTCTTATTTAAAATCTCTAGATAATTCTCCCATAAATTAATGTAATTTTTAGTTTCCCACCAAAAGGGAATCAAAACAAGAGGAGGGAAAGTAATGGGGATAGATTTTGGATCCCTTCTAGAATTTTAAACTAAATAAGGGAGTGGCTCATTTTTTCCCTTTCCCCCAACCAAACAGACCATTAAGTGCAATGAGCCTTAAGAACTAGGGTAAGATTTGCACCGTTTAAATAAAATACTAATGTTCCAAATTTCAATTTTTTAAAAAGATATTCTTTTAAAAACTACGTGTTAAAAGATTATCTTTATTTTAGATTTTGTATGCATTAAATATTTTTTTAAAAAATAAAAGTAAAAAAATTTAATTTGAATCATACAAATTAGATCAAAATAATCTGCGGTGATGATTAGCTCTTGGTGTTTATCATTATGATGGGCAGTAAAATTGGTTTCCCCATTCTAGACATAAAGTTGACCACATGAACCCAATGAATGCTAAAGTTAATTATTTTTTAACCCCTCTTCATACTCCGATTTATCATTAATGACATATTAACATGACAGTTAAGGCACACTAATTGCTCATTGGTGCCACTCTGCCTTTTCTTGACCTTGACATGTCAATAATCACTGACTTATCAATTAAGTTATTGGGCTTGTTTGATGGAACGATTGTAAAAGTCAAACACACATTCAATAGTGTTTTTCTGTAAAACGAGATAATTTCCTTTATATATTTACCCCGACTTATATAAAAGTACTTCTCTACGACGTTTCCAAACGGGCACATTATAATTTGTTATGATGGCATATTGGTTTATCAATTGATAAATGAGGGTAAAAACTCACTTTTTACAGGTAAATTACCCATAGATCCTTTGATGCTTCGTGTCAATTTGAGGATTTACGTGATAGTAATTATTTGTCTTCCTTCAAACCTTAAGATAATTTTCCCTATTAAATAATATCAATGTCTCTGTTTTTTTTTTGCCAACAATTAATATCCGTACCAATTTAACTATTAATACTCAAAAAGCTCAGCTTTGTCGGAAGAAACTTGGAACTTGAGAACGAGGGCAAGCCTCTTCCACCAAAACGCTGCGTATTGCCAAGAGGAAGAATCTCCTGGTTCCCGGAACCGTCGGGGTCGAGGTGAATTACAAGGGAAGGGACAAGGACCATACTCGGAAATCAAATCGGCTTCTTCCTTCCGACGAACATTTCTACCACCGAACATTATTTCTCTGCACAATCCCTACCGTCTCCATTTGAGTTTCTTCAGGTTCATTTCTATTTTCTTTTGTATTTTTTTTCATTCTCGACTTCTCTTTTCAATAATGCTTTAATTTCGTCTGTTCCTTCTGTGTATAAAGAGATTGCTATCTCCTCTCCCTCCTTTCACTGTGTGTGTGTGTGTGTTTAAACCTTGTAAATTTACAGTAATGTCGTCGATAGATCTTGTACATATTATCTCAGTATTTGCTCGAGTATCTGTTAATATGGTATTTCATTAAAATCATTATCAAGTGGTGGAGCTAGCGTTTCTGCGTAAGTCTTGTTTTAATTTTTGTTTTTCCTTGTCAATTGAGATTTCTTATCTGTATTATGAGTTGGAGTCTTAGAAATGAGAGCGCCTTCCTCTACATTTTGTCTATCTGTTGATGATTTCGTTCAGTAGTGTTGTTTTCTGAACGCATTTTTTTTGCCTTTTGTGATAGAGCAAGAATGTACAATTATATTGGATCGAAAACTGTGGCACCTCGACCTCCAACAGGATCAGGGCCTAATCCTTTCGGGGATGTGGTTCATGTAGGTGGTTCAGGTCTCATTAGAGGTGGATTGGATGCTTACGGTGAGAAAATACTGGGATCAAGCTCTGAGTATGTCCAAAGCAATGTAAGAAGCATTCTAGTTTTGTTTTCTCTTTTTGTTATTCATAATCGAATTCACCGTGCTGATCTACACACAGTGATATTTATGTTGTTCACTCTTTGGCCCTATTGCTAGTTGTTTATGGATTTCAAGCCCTGCATTTTCCATCAGATATAGTCTGTCTTTCTCAATCCTTGTTTGTATCTTGAAAATTGCTCAATCCTGGAATATTGATGTAGAATTGTAGATTTTTAATTGCCTCCTCATTTAGCCTAATCTTAACAGCACTTATGTTAATAGTCAATACTTCAACTGTGTAAGCATGACAACTTGGCACTTCCATTTTCTTGTAATTTTCTTTTTAATCTATTTCATATTCATGTAAGTTCAAAGATTATTGTAATCATCAATTAATTGAGGCTTGACTGTATTTGAGCTAGAAACCTATTCAACTGAGCAATGACATTAGGTAGCTAACTGGGCCCTGCATTGCTTCAGCCAAACAATAAGAACAACACCAGAAACAGAGACAGAAACCAAAACGGGCCCTGCTTCGGTCCCATCAACTCTTTGTTTACTTTTCTTTTTGATATTCTCTTAAGGTGTGAATTTAAGCTTTTATTTTAAAACTGAATTTTTAATTGATTGGCAGATAAGTCGATATTTCTTGATCCCCAATATTATTTTCAAGTGAATGGTCATTATATTAGGAACGAATCAAAGGTTTTTTTGTTCCCATTCCTGCATTGGGTGAGCACTAATTCACTAGTTATTATTTCTGCAGTCCTCTCCTCCTTCCTTTCATTGCCTATCTTATTAACACCTGCTTGGCCTTGTGTCTTTCTCCCCTTTCTAGTTCAGGGTCAGTGGATGAGGATTAATGAACCAGTGGGAGGCTGGCTCTCTTATAAACCACCAGTTCATGACATGTACCAGACCTGTACATTCCATTAATGGCATTTGGCACCTATGCTGTTCTTGCGGGCCTCTCTTTGGGTCTTCTTGTAAAGTAAGCATACGATGGCCTCTAACACAACTCCTTTACCTTTAGTTCCATGACACTCAGAGATTAGGCAAAAATGCACTTCGATTCCTTTACTTTGCATTATGTTTGGTTTTGCCTCTAAAAAGTTCTGTTTAATTTCTTTTTTGTCCCTTAACTTCATTGCTAACATTATTAGTTTACTTAACCTGAAATGATGAGTAAGATTTGGTGCAACACTAGTACATTGATCAAACTTGTAAAAAAAAGTGTTATGTGAATTCGCTAAATCGGCATTTTCTGCATCTCTTCTTCATTGATAATCTTATAGGCTTCCAAATTAGAGAACTCAGGCTTTTGTTTGCTTGATGATTCTTGCACAATCGTTCTTGATTTTCACCCCAGCAAGTTTCTTGAGTCTCATTGTGTTTGTTGAGCAGGTATGGTTTTATAGTGAGCCCCTGAACTTGAATCAGGCTAGATAATGGTGAACAAAAAGGTGTAGCCTTACGAGATTATTTTAGGTATTAAAAAAAGGATATCAGTATGGACTGCTTATTTTCTAGTTGATGTTGATGATGTGAATTCCTTTCATTCGGGAATTCATGTTATGATTTTTTAACTACATTCTTAATCCCTATTCTCAGGAATAAGCCTAATCAACAACCTCAACCAGTCTTTCAGTGGCAAGTGAAGACAATCCATGAAAGATGATTATAATGAAATAATGACATCTTCATAATTAACTACTGTTAAAGCGCCAAGGCAGTTCACTTGAAAGTTCTCTGATTCTCCAGCAATAACAAGGAAGGTAAAAATATGAAAAGTGCAATCAACATTTATTATTTACCTGGATGTTTGGTAGTACTGGAGCAACATCTTAGCAAAAGTTTTCTAGCTTGAGATATTCCTTTTTGTAAACCAAGCTCAATATTCAAAAGTTATGACTTGAAATGATTTAGGAAGACTTTACACTGAGAATTAATGGATGGGCTTGAGATATTCCCTTTTGTAAACCAAGCTCAATATTCAAAAGTTATGACTTGAAACGATTTAGGAAGATTTTACACTGAGAATTAATGGATGGGCAATAGATAATTACAATGATTTGGCTTAATTGTTTACATTTGAGCATTTTCTGTTAAAACTAGGTGTTAGGAGTGAAAAATTCTTACTTGTTTCCGAAATTAACTTAAAAAGAACAGTTTAAGGGACAAAATCAAACTCTGAATTGAAGTGACAAAAATATGCTTTTGTCAAGAAATTATAGAATATTGACACGTAGTAACATGGAGCAATGTTATCCATCCCTCAACATGTGTATCAGTAAATCTGTGTACTGTTGTTGTTTGATGTAATTTATCCTTTTTACTGTGAAAGTTCTATTCTCAGCGTTTCTTCTTTTGCCAAGGCACCTGCTTTGAAATTGGTACTTCCAAACTTCTAATGGCACCAGGAATTAGCTAGAGCCTATATAATTGTTATTAATCACAGCAACCAGTTATCCCATTACGAATAGATTAGTATTTTTTTTCTTCTCTGCAATGCCTCAACTACGTAATGTGAATATTTTTTGCCCTGGGGAAGGTTCAGAAACATGGGAACAAAAATTTTTTTGGAGGGAACACGGGTGGAAAGGCATGTAGCATTAGCGATCTGCTACTTGGTGTAGCCAAAAGCATGTTCAACAAAAAAATTTAACTTAACTCCATTAGCAGAAAATAGTTTGCAATGTATATTTTTGTGATATATACATATCACATGTCAGGGGAGCTGAACTACAGTTTCGAAATAATGGGATATTATGAGTACTTGACTAACTTTCAAAAAAATAGTGTAATTTACTCTCTTATACTTTAGAGATACAAATGGTTGCACAATACAAGTCTGTTATGAGGAACCTGGTAATAGTAAATGCACTGCCATAACCCTGTTTTTCTCTTTCCCTTTTCGCATCGTTAGTTTTACAGATTCTATTTTTGTGGGCCATAGTCATAGATAATCTTTTTACTGATAAAAATGTTCCCTTCTGCGTAATTGTAATGAGATTCTCTTATTCATAAAATTGATTTCTTTTCGTAAATACTCTCTCTCCCCCCCCCTTGTGAATCATGTGTTTGGATATTGGCGTATAGAGAATTTAGTTCTCTTCTCATATTACTCCACTTTATGGTTTCGTAAATACTCTACGTTTCGTCTCCACTTTATGTTTTGTCACAGCTTTCTTAAAAAAACCATCTTTATGGTCAGGTTTAGTCCAGAAGCTTTGAACCGGTTGTTCATCAAGGGATTGCTTGGTTGATTCATGCAAGCAATGCTGCTTAAGGTGATTCTGTTTTCACTGGGTAGTGGGGAAGCCCCCCTGCTAGACATTATAGCATACGCTGGCTATACCTTCGCCCGCATGTGTTTGGCTGTTCTTTGGAGAATCGTGTCAGGTTACTCTTACTACATTTTGATGCCATTTTCCTGTTTAAGCACGGGATTTTTCTTGGTTAAAACGCTTAAGAGAGTCCTTTTTGCTGAGGTGAGGAGTTATCAATCATCCAAACATCACATCTCTTGCTCTTCATTGCTGTGGCTCAGTTCCCACTGTTCACTTGGCTTGGCAATATTACTGTCAATTGGCTTATTTAGATTGCAATCTCTTTATCAGGTGGTATGGAATCAATTCTTCACGGAAGCTTTATATCTTCTTGTAGTTTTTTTTTTTTGTAATTATTCTTTCATTCGTTTATTTATTCACTTTCATTGCGTTCCCTCTATTTGAGCTATTATTGATGTTGAGAAATTCTATTGAGGCATTTTTGTTTTCCCATTGCTTTCTCCAGTTTGCTGGCGAATAAGCTTCATTTGTTGCAAACTCTGAATTCCATCTTTGGAGGGCGTTCACTAAAAGAGCACTCTCAAGCAAGAGTGACTTTCTTTGGTATGATCTCTGACCCTCTCACTCATGGCAATTCAAGAGAGTTCGATGCGTGTTCTTTCGGTGGCGTTTGTCCTCGTACATTTTTATCTTTAAAAATAAATATGATTAAATAATCTTATATTTACAAAACTAAATAGGCCGTTTTACTGTAGTATGTGAGCACATAAATGGTATCATATAGGTTTTGACTCGTTACATGAAGATAATATATATATATATATATATAAAGATACAGTTAAAGGGAGGTTTTTTGGATTAACAATTACTCTCTCTATAGTCTTTAAAAAGAAAAAAAAGTTGTACACACACATTTGTTAAGAGGACGGGGAAGTATGGTAGAACATTATGTCTATGTAAACTTGGAAGTTTCTGGAGGCAACAACCAACAGCTAGCAATATCAATAATATAGAGCCTTTCTTTAAAAAAAATTAGTGAAGAAATAGCGAATAGTAAAAAAGAAGAAAAGAAGTGGTGTTAATTACTCCCTCCACTTCTATATATAGTACATTTTTTGTTGCAATATATAGGACATTTTATAAGTAGTAAATTAGGTCTTTTTTATCTGTTAGTTTATAAGAAATGGGAATATTTTTTCCATATTATCTTTGAAAAATAATAAAAAAATGCTAATTTGAAACGCATATTTATTTTTAAGACAACAGGGAAGTATGGGGCAAGATCATGTCTAGAGAAACTTGGAATCTAGGGGCCACACCCAATTCATTATAGAGTTTTTAGGGGGAAAAATAAAAGCATTGGATTCGTTTTTTAAGTTTCATTCATATAAAACAACAAAGCATAAGGAATTATTGGTTCGTATAATAAACTAATTAATTTATGCATATCATGTGTGTGTGTCCTTTGATATGTTATTACTCTTACAAATGAGATATTGCAGAAGATTGCCTCCATACATTTTGTAATATAATTAAAATTCCTCACAAAGTATGCCCTGAACATAAAATAATTTATTTTTGAAAAAAGTATTGGATAATAATGTCGACATATACATATACACACAAATTGATAAATGATCTTATTATTCCCTCTCTGCAAGGGATTTTTTTTTTTTTGTGGGCTGAACTCTCGATATTGGGTAGACCTCTTAATCACTGAATTATAACTTGTGCTAATTTACAGTCCCTTTTCATGGGTTAGTATCCTTAGTAATATTAACATGAAAAAAATATCCAATGACAAACCGTAAATTGATCTCAATTCTCAAGATTCGACGACTGGATGAGTTACTTGCATAAGCTTGTTGCAATTTGCCAAAGAAGAGCAAAATATCCAATAGCAACGTGTTCCACTTCAATTTTTTGTAATGAATCGTTATAAATTAGGAATATAAACATTAGAGTTATGTTTATTAATTATTTAGTTGACAGTAATGCTGACCATTAAATTAAATAATAAAATAATTACAATTTACCTCACATTTAAAAAGATAACTACTTTTTCAAATATTATTTAGATAATTATTTATTTCCGATTTTCAGAATGGAAGAGTATTTCATGGATGAAAGATAATACTACCTCTCGTCTAGAACATGAGAACTTGATAATTAATTTGGGTTGATCAAGTAAATTAGTTGTATATATTAGATACGGGTTGGTTTTCCTGATCATCTTTGAATAGAAAGCTTTAATATATACAATTCATGGGAACAACTTGAGAAAAATTGTATATTTGAAAAATAGAGTAGATTAGAATTTTATATTTAAGATGAAAATGAATCTTCAACTAGTTATATTAAAAATTAATATAACAAAGGGCTTGTTTGGAAATCAATTCTAGAACATAGGTTTGGTTTTAAAATCTAAGTTTTACATCAAAACTGAGGTTTTGTTCAAGAAATTTTTTTTTCCCAAAAGCTATTTTAGTTACAAAACCTCAATTTAAAAAATAGGTTTTTTCTTTCCTACTTTTTCCTCTTTTCTACTTTTTCTTTTTTTCTCTTTCCTCTTTTCTACCCACTTTTTGCCTTGGAATCCATAAAAGCTAATAATTTCACAAATATAAATCACTTTTTAAAATATAGATTTTGCCTCGAAATCTGTAAAAGCTATTTTCTAAAATCTATTCTCCAAAATCTAGGTTTTACCTTAGAATCTTTTAAAGCTATTTTCAAAATCATATTAAAAAAAAAGAAAGCTCGTACCAGCTACCCCTCTTCGGAACGAGTGTTATTATATTATCAGTCACGAGTGTTTTGAAGTTTGGTAAAGTAGAATATACTTTTTTTCTCAAGAGGGGGAGGAGTATGCAGTATGGTGTAGTGGTACACAATATAATATTCAAATCCAGGATTGTTGGAGGGGGAGGATCTGTTACTAGTTGTCACTTTGTGAGTAAAAAAGAAAGCAACTGTACTTATGGGCATGCATGTGGGACTGAATCTATGTGGATCTCTCTGCTTCTATAATTTTCACGGATTCCCTCCCCTTTTTTTAGAATTGTTATTATTATCATTATAACATAATAGAAATAGACAGCTATGCTATGGCCCTGTCACAAACCCATCGCTCCCTTCAGGATACAACTCAAGGAGGACCACCATTTACCTCATCAGAAATTCGTAGACTTGGAATTACTGTAATTTATTCGTAAACAAAATTTTAAAATTGGATGAATTTCCGATTTTGAAATTTTTGAATTTTCAGAATATTGTCCTAACTGTTCTTAAAAAAAATACCACAGCCGTTTCGTCGGTGTCCCCACCTACAGGCCTATTCTCTAATATATATATATATAAATTAACCATCAAAATAAAAGTCGCTATTTTTTAAAAAAATTATTACGTCACCAACACCATCTACAACACTGCCACCTGATGTCACCTTTTGCTTCAACTTCATTTACAACAATCTCCCTACAATTTCAACGGTCGTGAAAAATGAAAAGGGCATGTCTTAAAGCATTTACTCCATTATTGTGGGTGGCATTTATAACACTTCCACCGAATCTCACCATGGCGATTAGGTCATTCCCAAAGTAGCCCCTAGTAGAAACTTGATGGAATGAAAGCCATTAATTGTGGGGGGGTTTCCATATTTCAACCATGCTTAAATGTTTT
>JANTPZ010007064.1:0-11237 GCA_025593235.1 Vachellia pachyceras | reverse complement strand
TGAAAGTTTAAAGCACCATACCATTGTGGTGGAGACCCTTTTCTTCCCAGAACCTCGTCTTAATGAGCCAGAACTAGGACCTCCACTTGATGATGCACTGACTCTTCTGCTCACTTTGCCATTAGATGCTGATCTCTAGGCATATATAAAACAGACAAGAAGGATATAAATGAGAGAGTTGTTTAGCACAAATGCACACTTTCACGCACACATATGCACACAAAATGACAACCAAACAAGTTAATTTGAAACTTCCTAAGTTTGTTTATGCGCAAAGATACCCGTGATCCCTTGGCAGCTCTTTTCTGACGCACAAAGTCCATCAATGGTGTAACTATAGGAATGTCTTTTGCAGCACTTCCTAAATAACAGAGACCAGAAAAATGAACAAAAAAACAGTTGCATCTTCAAATTATGCATACTCTTATTTTTAAATATATCGTAAATATTTTGTATTAGTCAACTAACCAGATCGTTCTGCTTCCCTTCTCTCCAACTGTATCTCAGCACTAGGAAGGTTCTCAATGGGCTTGGCAAGAACTTCAAGAAACTCCAGATACTCAGAATCTGATTTTCACCGTGTAAACACTTGTATTTATCATAAGGAAATGATTCTATTCATAAAAATTAAGTTATAGAGACATATCAGTATAAAGGACTTCATTGTTTGTCAGCAGTACCTTTGTATATGGTTCCTTCACGGCCATCCATCTTCGACACCTGTTTTGGAACCCGTTGTGAAGGAGCATATTCAACAATGACTTTGAACTGAGTTCCTGATACAGAAAAAACCAGAGATACAGCGAACCTGACTCAATATCCAGTCTCAACCTTCAAGGCTTCTCATTCAAGACAATGTACAATGCACAAAAATATAAAAGTCTGACTCGGTGCCTCAAATAGATATAAAAGCTTCCTGTCCATAGCAACCAAAGAGAAGAAATTTCTAGATCGATCAAAAATTAAAACACAACACAAGACATATCCCCATTCTGAGAAATGAAACTGGGATTACCAAATTGCATCACCTTTGGAGTGGAAGAAAGGGGTTTTATTCCATTTTATATTTATAAATAATAAAACATAAAAATCATAGTTTTTAATGCCAAAATGATCATGATAGAAATTAGGCAAGAAAAGTAAATGTGCCTAGTCAGCCTCATCAAAAGATCTAATTAATTACCCTTCTCATTCACAAAGACATGCCCATCAAAGAACTCAGCAAACTCTATAACATCCTCAGGCTTCTTGAAGTCAATGTAGGCTCTAGAATAAGATAGATGCTTCTGGCTGAAAATTCATTCAAAAAATGAAGAAGTTAAAAGAATGCCTTTGACAACTATTGATAATCAATTATAAGATTGGTGAAGTTTCATCCAGTAACTATAACTCATCACAGCATTGAGCCTTTAAAAGCAAAAAGGGAGAAGGAAAAAAAAAAGCCCCATGATTAAAGATGTAAACGATCCATCCTACTTGTGAGCCAATTGGGTTCAGCTCTCTAAACACTTGAATTTGGGTATAATCGTGATTTAGTGGATACAATACACCTGATCATGGAAACGACAATAATCCCAGTCGTAAAACGATATCAACTTTTGTCTTTATGTCTTTACACACCATACAAAAAACATAGCATTATCCGTTTCCAGTATTCTACTTTGCTTCCTGATGTGCAACCCGTTACGCCAAAAATACAAGGGAGACAAATGGCAGATAATAAGACAATTTCTAAAAGTCATCCCCCATTTATTTTCATTGTCACTTGAGTCTACAAAAATATTAACAAGTAAGCATCCATAAAACACCTTGGACCGTTTTTTCCCAAGGCAGCCATTGTTATGGGCCTTAGCCAACCAACTTTGGATGAAATGAAGCATCAGTGGTGACGTTCGCAAAGCAACAAACATATAAAAAAATAAGCATAAAAGAAAAGGTGCATTGCAATCACCAAAGACTCTGACTAATTCGGCGATAACTAATTCACTTAACATCCATTCAAGAAATATGCGAAGACCTACATTTGATTTTCAATAAAACCCAAAAGAAATAAGGAAAACACAAAAATAAATCCTTGCAAGTTACAATACTAAGAAAATACACACCTAAACCCGTTTTTGCCAGGACGAAAGGAAACCCAATTGTAGCGCCCAGCGAAGGAGCCATCGATTTGGTCCAAAAGCACAGCCTGAGAGATGGTCGGAGGCAAGTGCCGCAGCACGACCTTCGTCCGATCCAACGTACCCTTCATACGAACAAAAAATCCCACGAACCGAAAAACCCTAGCAGTCGACAGTCACTATAACGATGAAAAAGGCAAGAAACGCTGAAAACCTCAGTGAAATTACATCTTCTCCGCAGCTTCTTGGCATCAATCAGGAGAGTCACAATGCCCTAATTTGGTTGAAAAACCCCCAATTGCCATGAAGAGAGGACCCAGAGTTCAAATCAAAGGGCAGCTGCGGGTGAAAGCATATACGGTTGCGTTTTATGCTTCCGCTTTGCATGCGAATGTACGAGGTAGCCTTTTTGTCAACGGAAAAAAAGTTAAAATTACGCCTAAGAACCAATTCCACATGGGCTCTATTTTTAAATACTCTCAATATGAGAAATTATTATAAAAGAAAATTACCGAAAAACTTCACAGTGCAGAATTTATTGCCCCATGGTACATAGAATTTTTTTTAATGGAATGGATATAATATATCTTCAGCAAATGTAACAATTCTTCAATTATATGCATCATATATTTAGCTATGTGCAAAATAAAAAAAACTATTTTTGATAAAAAATAAAAAATATTCGCACATTATTCAAGATATGTTACATACAATTAAAAAAAGTTGAATAGACTTTGAGTAATAAATTTGTGATTGGAAAATTTTCAACTTTGATAAAAATCAATGGTCCTTCACTAAGGACAAGTTTGACGGCCTATTTATTCTTTAAAAAATTAAATGAGAAGGCATAGGAGAATTAAAACTCACTAAAATTGATATATAACTAAATGCTCTAATAAAATTGCAAAGACAGTGCTGTTTAAAGATTAATTTAATTGAGAAGCTTAAGCTATATATTAAGTTGATGGGGTTTATGAATATTTTTACTATAAAATATAACAAAATCCCTCACATCAAATGGGCGTATCAAAAGGCAGATGATTGTCTTGATTGGGGGTCTCAAAAGGATTGCAAATGAGATGGGCCATGATTACTATGGGTTTGTTTGGAAAACCGGTGAAACATAGGAGTTTACAGATTTTAAGAATAATTTACAGATTTTTGAGATAGTTTTATGGATTTTAAGATAATTTTTACATATTTTAAGATGATTTTGTCTTGACTTACGTGTACTTTGGAAGAAGTTGTTCCAAAACATGCACAATAATCATAATATCTCTTACCATTAGTATAAAAATCAATTGATTTTTTTTTTGTAAATGTTAAAGAAGATACATAATTTACCATAAAGTATTTATGTTTATCATAGTATCTAAAATAATTTGTTTGACTTAAAAACTAATATATAATCTAATAATACACAAATAAACATTTTAAATGATTTGTTTACTTTTTAAACCTTCTCACAAAAATATAATTGACTCTGGTATTACGGATCAATCAGTTCAACTAATTAATTGAATATGAAATTCAATTTTTTTAAACAATTACTATGTTTGAGGCGTTACCAAGTATTAAAAAGCACGTTAATGTAAGCAAAAAATGTAACATTCTAAATTTTATTTAGGAGTTAATTATAATTAATAAAAAATCATTTGTGATTAAAGTTTCCTTTTTGTATATTTGAAATTGTTGTTTTCTGGCTGGGGACTTTCGTCATGACGAACTGTTGTTGATAAGTGAGGATTGCTTTCAAATCCTCTTCACCATGGTTAACTATTGGCTTCCTCACGGGATCCTATATGATTAGAATATCACTAGGTAAAACGTTTGCGTTCACTATCTACTTCTCCAGCTAGTCTCATATAATTATATAATATCTAAAATATATAATTACATTAAATCTTTCAAAGACTATTCTAAATTTAACAAAACTAATTTATCATGTTTTAATAATAAAGACGCTCGACAAATCAGTATCATGCTGTTTAAATTTCACTTAATAGAATTATCACAAAATTCCACTGCTTTTCTTTTCTTTTTTAAAAAAAGTACCACTTAATATTATTTAGTTATAGTAAAAAACAAAAAGATAAAAATCTTTTGACTTAAATTTTATTTAAATGTACATGCAAATTTTTTTTTTTCATGTTTTGTGGTATTTATGTGTATTGAACTTTAAATAAATCATTCGAGATAAAGAAATATGGATAATTATTACAGGAAAGGAATGTAAAGCTTAAATATTTGGAGTGTGAACAGAAGAAATAATTATCTCCAAGTATTTTTTTTAAAATTTATTAGTTGAGAAATGAATTGGAATAACCATGTTAGAATATTCGGTTACTTTGTAAGTGGAAGTTAATTCCTTTGCTCATTCTTAATATTACTTTGTGTATTTGGGAATTCATTGGAATAAGGAGTTTACAGATTCTGAAATGATTTTATAGATTTCGATATGATTTTACAGATATCGAAATGCTTTTTGTATTAGCTTGCGTACACCATTAAGAAACAGTTTTTTCAAATAATGTTTAACGCGCATAGCTGTTGTTAATACACATGATTCAAGTGAAATAAAAAAATAATATATAATTAGATTATAGTGTTTATTTATACGTAACATTATATTATATATCAATTATGAGTTAAACTAATTAATTCAAAAAAACAATAAATATAAATACTTTAAAGTAATGTATTTAACTTCGTTAATCATTCTAAAAAAATTAAATTGCTTTTATTTAATAATAATTTATTTTATCCATCTCCTAATTTTTCAAAAGGCGAACTGTAGTTAATACCTTATTTGCATAATAATCTTGAATTAGAGGCCTTGATATTACAGCTCATCAAGGGCACTTAAGTACTTCTGTTTAAATTCTCGCTTTTTTTATTTACATTATTGTTTAGATTATATTATTTATGTTATTGTTATCTATTCGTGAAGAAAAAGAAAAATAAACAAAAAAAATTGGCTCTTTCAATCTTCAGAGGGGATGCGTTTTCTAAATTGGATCTTTGACCCATCAGCCTCTGGATTTACAAGTTTCTGTAGACATGGTGTGGAAATTGCCCGGTGTTATTATACTTGTTAGGATAGTCAGTTGGGAGAACGGGCATAGATTCTAAAGTATATGTAAGAGGAATTTTGTCTCGATAAACGTATGAATGGATTTTCATTACCCAAACGGGTTAACCAAACAAGCCTATTGACTTACCAGTCATGTGTGTGTATTATATATATTTATATTATACAACCATGATGTATATATAGCAATACAACTTAAACATGATGAGTGAGTTGGGGTTAACAAAGATAATTGCCCTATATAGCTGAGCTTATGGGGAGCTCAAACTCATGTTCAATAGTATTTTTTCACAAAATAAGATAATCTCCTTCTCATGTTTACCTTATCTTACATAAAAGTACTTCTCTACCACATTCTTAAACGGACAAAATCACTGTAGTAAATGTCATTAGGTCTATATATTAAACAAGGCACATGAGTTGAAACAAGGTACATATATATATTTGTGTGTTCAGAAACATATAGGCAAAC
Source organism: Vachellia pachyceras (assembly GCA_025593235.1). NCBI lineage: Eukaryota > Viridiplantae > Streptophyta > Magnoliopsida > Fabales > Fabaceae > Vachellia > Vachellia pachyceras. The sequence continues at coordinate 5,554 of JANTPZ010007064.1, read as the reverse complement.
TCTAAATATAGTTTTTAATTATCAAATTTTCTTATTAGTAGAGAGAGAACTGCACATCATAGTAAAATAATATAGTAATCTCGATATTTTCGGCATGCTATTCTGAACCAAATCAAACAAAATCAAATCGATATTAATTATGTGTATCTTTGTAGTAGAGATATTATTACTATATGTTCAGAAAAATTTGAGTAGAAATTTAGTGGATTCAAAATTAGTAGATGAATGGATGTAAAATAAATCACATTGTAATAATATATGTGCTTGTTCAGACAAGCTTATTTACTCCCCAAAAGCACGTTCAACAGTGTTTTTCCGCAAAACGAGATAATCTCATCCATATATTTATTTCAACTTGCGTAAAAATACTTTTCTACCTCGTTCCCAAATGAGTCCATAAATATCTAATTTTCTAGAAGTTAGGTAAATTTTAATTTCTCTGTTAAATACAAGTTATCCACGTATTTGCCAAGTTTACGTTTGGCAATATGGTAACGTGATTTACATTGAATTTTACGTGATTTACGTTTGGCAATATGCTTAATGCTAATGTGCCTGTTTGGGAAGCCATTTTCCCAAACGGGTACGCTTGCCAAGATAAAATTCCTAAACGGGCACGCTTACCAAGATAAAAACCATCTCGAAATTTGTAAAAATCATCTCGAAATCCATAAAAACCATCTTAAAATCCGTAAAACCATCTCGAAATCCACAAAATGCCTCAGAATCTGTAAACTCCATTCTCCTAACGAAGTTCCCAAACACACACAATGTTTAGAATGTCTCAACTAGTAGTGTTTCTGGCATATTAAAGTTCAATCAAAATTAAAGCCAGATTTCGGTGAATAGGTTAAAATTGGGGCATTGGTCCCACAAATAATGTCTCTCTAGTTGTTTTTACCATTCCAATTATATTATTATTTTTTAAAGAATGAATGTCTAAACCAAAAAGTTTAACAAGAAGTATGATGTAATGATAAGTTTTAGAACTTTTAGGTGAAGACAAGACTTCTTTAGCACCATCATTTGTCATGTTACCCAAGTTTAGAGGGAGTAGGCATATGTTGTGTGTTTATAACCCATTGGGTTTATGAAGTTCATGTGATAGAATGTAATGTAATAGAATGATGATTATATAGTATTTGTTTGATATGTTATCCATAAATCATGAAATTAAATTTATGTTTTATTTTTAAAAATAAAAATGTGAAATAAGCTTTTTAATTCTATTAAGACTAAAAATAAAGGATATACATGTATAAATACTTATTTATAAAAAATACAATTATTCACATGTTATTTCATACAAGCCACAATCCAAATTACATAAGTAAATTTATATAACAGGGATTACCTGCTTTAATGTAATTCGTTGTAATTAGAATTACATTCAGTTATATTATTATGTTAAACAAACAATTAGGCTTGTTTGGTTAGTCCGTTGGGAGAACGAACACAGATTCTGAAGTAAATATATGAAAGGAATTTTGTTTCGGTAAGCGCATGAATGGCTTTTGGATGTCCAAACGGGCTATCCAAACTCCTTTTGAAATACATTAAAATTAATGAAACGTGCTATCCAATATAATTAATGAAATACATTAAAATTACATGTACTCATGTAATTGAAACAAACAGTTTGTTAGGAATTTCCTTTTGAGCAGTGTGAAATGATAGAACTGGATTTATATAACTCTGCATAGCTTATTGGGGTAGGATGCGAATTTTGAAACTATAAGGGCATGTTTGGTATGTTGAAATTGATTTTGATAGAAATGGATATGGATATGGAGATAGAGGTGAGGTGGAAATTGATATGAGTTTTGCAATTATGTTGTCATGGTAATGGAATCTAATTAAAAGACTAAAATGCTCTTTTATATATTTTTTTAAAAAACCTACCAGGTCTCCTTCATCTTTCTTCGCTTTCATCTTCGTCTTGGTTTTCGTCGCTGGATGTTGCCGTTCCTATGCTCATCATAGGTCTTCGGGGTTCGCCATTTCAGCTTCATCGAAGGTCACCGTTCCTGTCCTCGTCTTCGTCTTCATTCCACATTCATGGTCGAAGACGAAGGGCTCGTTTGGTTTGGTGGAATTTGTCGAGTACCCCAGCGTCACAGCTACTATTGGCGACTTTCTTCCTCATCCACGACAACCGTTGACAACCTTCAGCAAGCCGCGGCCATGGAACATCATATGGTGACCTTTAGCTTCTTCGATTTCGTCTTCTTCCTTCATCAGATCTACGTCGAGTACCCTAACGAAGATGACCTCCAGCACATACCCTATTGTCAGCAAGCACTTACCCGGTGACCTTCGATGAAGTTGGAGACAATGAAGACGAAGACGACGATGAAGACGAAAGCACCGATGGTGACCTTCGACGACCTTCGATCAAGACGATGAAGCTTTTCATTCCAGTGAACCAGTTCTAGTAATGAAGCTTTTTTTATCAAAGTTTTTTATTTTTAAATATAAAAGTGCATTTCAGTCTTTTATATAAAAATTAGATTCCATTTCCATGACATACCAAACTTACTTTTAAAACCCATATTCATCTTTATATCCATACCATTCTCTATCTACATATCAATTTCCATCAAAATCAATTCCGATGTACCAAACGAGCTCGAAGCCGTTGCCAGAGGTATATCTAATGGTTAAAGACAAAGCCGTCATTGTGATTGGAGGTGCTCACTGGTGCCGTCATGCTCACTGGCGGTGGGTTATAGTTGCCGAACAAAAATGGAATTGTGGATATGGAATTACAAATATGAGGTTTTGGTAGATATGAAAATGGTATGGAGATGGAATTGAGCTCCATTTCTATGCTATCAAACATGCTTGTATGATGAATTAGATTCCATTACCATTTTTATGTGTCCAATTCTATCCTACCAAATAGGGTATAAGAACTATTGGGATCAAATAATACTTTTAATTGAGGACGTTTTTGGCCCCAAAAAAAAGTCCACTCACAGGATTGAGATATAAAATAAAGGCGATGAACAGTGGAAGAGGCGCCTACGTAAACATATCGCTGTAAAAAAGATTCGTTTGGTGTGAAGACCGAGTGATGATGCAGTGAATATATACAGCAACGGCATCCCTGTAAACCTTCTTCGGGTAGGGCTTTGCTCCCTCAGCACTTACCCCTTTTCTCTCTGTTTGGTCTAAAGGGCAGAAGGAGGAGGGCAACACAACTCTTCAGTAGTTGAGTCTCCGTTGCCCATATCCATCTTCTTTTACTTCCTTCCACGCGTGGCAAGCCTTTGCGTAGGTCTTGCTTGCATGCGATTGCTGTGTCAATGTTTCTGTTTATTTCAAATTTGTTGATTTTTTTTTTTTGGGATTAGCTTGGGTCTGTTTTGTGAATGGATTTGTGTTTTAGGTTTAAAGGGGTGTGCTGATATTTGGGTGTTTTGAAGCTTTATGGTTTTATTTCTCTCTGTTTTTTTTCACTGAGGGTTTTGTTTGTTTGTTTGTAACTGATGAACATATAGCCTTGCTATGATGGGAGAGAGAATCCCACCGGGGAGCTATTTCCAGTATCCTCCTCCTGGAGTTCCCGCTTCCCCTATTAGGTCTTCCTCTATTCCTTCAGATCGAGAAAGGTAGTCCTACTTCTAATCTTTCCATCATCACCATCTGCTGCCTCCTATTTTTACTTACGGATGGTCATTGATATGCACATAGATATTGTCAAACTTGAAGTCTGTTGGTTCTTTCTGATAATTGGGTCCTCTGACGGTGTTTATTTGAGCTTTTGATGTTATCCGGATGTCTATAGTTTGGAATACATTTTTCTTTCGAATTATTTTGGTCACTTCTGCCTGAGTTCTCTTTTGAAAGCTTTCTTTTAGAATACATCGATAGATTCTGCTCCTTTTCCTTGCTAAGCTTAACAGAGGTCTTCACATGAACATGTTTATAAAATCCTGCATCTAGTTTTTTTTCTATACATGCATCATTGTTCTGCTTGAAATTTGTGTAAACTCAGTTTCAATGAATTTTATATAAATGTGTTTTCAACGATGACGTGTGTCAAATATGAGAAATTAAAATTGAGGAGAAAGGGAAAAAGATTATGTCTGTTATAGACTCGAGTGACACTGAGGGTTGAGTTGTTGAAATTCGGTACTTTTGCTGCATACATGGACATGGATGGTTTTGGGGTGGGGGAGTCTGGAAAGACGTGATAATCATATTTAGTTTGCCTTCCATCCCACCTTCAGCAGATGAATTCTAGCGCAACTGTATAATTTAATTTGTGTTTTGAGCCAGTCTTATGGTTCTATTGCCATCTCACACACAACAAGAGGCTGGGTAGGAAGCATTACAGGGGAGAATGCCAAAATCTAGAATTTCACTTTATTAATAAATCTTGTGATCATAGGATGCTTCTTTCTAAATTTCCCATTTATTGAGTGAAAAAAGTTTTTCTTTTTTTAAGGGGTGGGATATGCTAAAGCTATTTGGTAGGACTATATGGTGTATATCTAGATCTTGACAGCCAGTTTTATGGTGATTTTTTTTTTTTACTATGAGTGCTTATGTATGCCAGCTGCAATGATCACTTCTATTATGTCTCTAATACATTTAAGGCTGATAAATTATGTTGCGAGTAGTAGTACTCATATGTCTTGCTAATGTTGCTGAACAATTCCACTTTCCTGTTGGTGCATTCTGCCATTTTTGGTCGTAAACCGACTGCTAATAACTTGCAGATATCTTACTGAACTTCTGGCAGAGAGGCAAAAATTAGGACCATTTGTGCAAGTCCTGACACAATGTACCCGGCTCTTAAATCAAGGTTTAAAAATATTCCATTTATTGTAATAACAATAATATCTTTGGTATCTTTATTATAAGCTTCTGTTATTTTGATCTTATATTGTTCTTTATCCTTGTTTATAAATATAAAAACTTTCAATAGTTTTTTTTTAAAATTTTTCGAAACAAAGAAGACTATTTGATTCAGTAATGGATGGCGTTTTCAATTTAACAAGTTAAACACTGTTGGGGACAATCGTTTCTGGTTGCTGTTTAATGCCAATATCATAACTATTGCCACACAATATTTTGGTACCAGAAATTATTAGTAAAACTTAAGAATTAATAATAAGCAATTAGTAAAATATTTTCTATCAAGAGGATAATAAACCCAAATGTTGATTATAGTTTAGCATTCTGCACTGCCACTCTTTTTTCTCCTTTTCTTTTCTTTGTTTTGACCTTCATTCTGTGGCCTGGGGAACTTCTGTAAGAAGGATCTGCATCTACCATGTTTATTCTCTGAAGCTTTTATAGGTCTCTTGGTAGACTTTTCTAATTTGTGATTTGAGGTCATGACAGAAATCAGACGAGTGTCAGGCTTCAATCAAGGTTTTATAGATCATGAGCGTCTTGAGCCAGACAGTCCATTTAGGTCCTTAGGTCAGCATCCCAATGGTAGACCAATGGATTTGGAGGGATGGCCGCCTGTACCAATAGAGGTAATGCTCCATGGTATCTGTGAGTTTGTAGTAATTTTTATCCAGTCGGTCAGAGTTTT
>JANTPZ010007063.1:0-14245 GCA_025593235.1 Vachellia pachyceras | reverse complement strand
AGCTGGAATTTTTAGTGCCTCATGAACATCCCTCGGAATTTTTTCTACTGACACTCTAGCTGTAAAGGCTTTCATACTAGGAGACAACCTATCACATGAGACAAAGTTACCAATAGGATGTCCAGTACAAGATCTTACCCCTTTCCTTAATGCTATTGGCCACCAATGATCATCTACTTGTTGATTTGAGGAAGGGATGGATGATTGGTTTGATGTGAGTTGCTGGACTTCTCTTGAAGGTTGATTCCTCATCCTTTGTGATTGATGTTCAGCAGCTGTTTCTACTGGTTCAGTATTCTGAACACCACATACGTGATCCTCATTCAGACCCACCTCTTGGGAAGAAGTTTCAGGTGGTTCAAAAATAGTCGCAGGTTGGTTTGAGGTGCTGTCTAACTCTGCTAGGGGTTGAAAATAAGAGGGTTGAGACATGTTCACAGTAGTACTTGTTGGGAAGTCAAAAATAGGCCATTCATAACTAGCACTCTCCCCCTGAATGGGCAATTTTTGGTAATAAGGAAGTTGTTCAGCAAAAGAAACATTAGAAGATACATAATACTTCCTAGTAGGTGGATTATAGCAACGATAACCTTTTTGTGTGCGAGAATAGCCAACAAAGATGCACTTAAGTGCTCGGGCGTCCAGTTTGAAGGCTGGTGTGGCATGAACATACACTGTACAACCAAAGATTTTAAAGGGAAGAGAATGGGTGAAGATGGTTGAAGGAAGAGCTTCAAGGAAAACCTGATGAGGAGTTTGAAACTGAAGAGTTTTGGAGGATAATCTACTGATAAGGTAAGTAGAGGTTAAAATAGCATTACCCCAAAAATGACTAGGAGCATTCGAGGCCAACAAAAGGGAGCGAGTCATATTAAGGAGATCTCTATTTTTTCTCTCAGATACCCCATTTTGTTGAGGGGTATGGGGCAAGAACTTTGGTGATGGATACCATGAAGGGTAAGGAAATCTTTCATTGTGGAGTTGAAATATTCTCTACCATTATCAGTACATGGAACCTTTATTTTGGTTTGGAATTGAGTGTCAACAAAGGCATGAAAGCTTTTGAAAACAATAGGAACCTCCAATATGTGCCTAAACTTGCATGCCTAAACGAGTATGATCATCAATAAACTTTGGGCATCGGTAGTACTTGTCCAAGCGATTGTGTCATATAGATCGAGTTGTTGCCAAAATTGAGTCAAGGCGTTGTAATATATTGTTACAGTTGACGCACCTTGCCGAAGGTCATGAAGCTTGCCTTTGATTTCGAACAGAAGAGATGTGTTGTAAGCAGAGGAGTATAGGTCATGAGCTGCATCCCATATTTCCTGGGCAGTTTCATACAGCATAAAATTCTGACCTATATCCAAAGTCATCGAGTTTATCAGCCAAGACATCACTTGACTGTTTTCTGCTCTCCATTTGGTGTAATCAGCTGCAGACGAATTAGGCGGAGTAGATTTTCCTGTAACATAGTCTTCCTGTCCACGACCACGTAGAAACATAAGGAACGAGAGAGACCATTGGAGATAATTTTCGCCATTAAGTTTGTGAGAAGTAATTACAGACGCCAAATCAGGGGTCTGAGTTGGTGGACGAACAACAGGAGATAGGGAATCAGAAGGAGCAGCATCATCAGTGGTTGATGCATAAGCTTGAAACTTAACGAACTGTATTTCGGCGGCCATGGCACCAACCAGCTCTGATACCATGAAATCTAGAATTGCTGATAAAAATGATTCAGCACCTTTTGATCTGATTTATTCAAGAGCATAGCTGAGTACCTAACTACGTAGAATCTAGGAATATCTAATTTAAATTAGATAATAGAATCTAGGAACTAACTACCTAGAATATAGGAATATCTAATTTGAATTAGATAATAGAATCTAGGAATATCTAATTTGAATCAGAATATAATCTGATTCAAATATCCTAATATTAAGCAAAAAGATTACATAAAAAAATAATAAAAACTTAAATACAATCAGATCCTAACTAATAATTATTAAGCTGATTGGATCCCAGTTATATGTCATCCAACAATCTCAAATATTTATTCTTCCTTCTTAATAAAGGTTGTCAAGACTCAATCTAAATCTTAAGATCTAACCTTCCCAAATAATCCAATCCTGGTCCTAAATATAATCTTAATATTCCAGGATTTCAATAGAAACTCAATTTAAATCTTAGGAGTCTTGTGATCTCCGTACTCCCATGACATTTTTAATTTTGTGAAATTTTTTTCTTGGTAGGTTTTAGACCTCCTACACTGACCACTAATGAAGGAAAATCATTAAAGTAAACCACGTCCAATATTACCGGCCTCCACATCTCTTGTTTGTTCAAAATTGTAACAGCATTAAAGGCTGACTCTGCATTGACAGACCATAGCATCGAATATTCTAGCTGCAGCAAGCTGCATTCTGATGGGAAAACTTATGTACGTTTTGCTACCATGTTCACAAATAAAATCAAAACAAGTGGATTATTTAACAACTGAGCATCATAGAATGGGGTCCTTCAAAAAATTATTTTGCACGTTTCATTGGGTAACCTGAGAGCAAAGATATAAATGGCTGATTCTGGTCCACTGTTTTTACAAATAATATTTGGGGGGAATGGGAGAGTTAGGATTGCAAGGAATAACCCATACAAATGAAAGCCAAAATTTAAACTCAAGGATGCTTCTTTCCCTGTGCGCACTCACATACACAACATATATACACTCATGAATACACACAATTGTGTATATGTGTGTGTGTCGGACATGCTATGAAGAATGTAAATATGAGAGGTACCTCTTTGCACTCTTTTCCACAAAAACAAAAGCCTGGCATATCGGAGTTGATAGAAATAGCACCCATTTCCTTAGTGCAGGATTCATGGTCTATGCAAAACAATAATATATTAAACTAGGAAAACAGGAGTAAGTTAATCGAGCTTCAAATCTAAACAAGACAAAATAAGTACATTTTTTCTCACACAAGTTGCAAGTGAGAAGAGCATATACAGTAGCATCATTTCCTTTTTCAACAATCCCACTGGCCATTCCACAAAATTTGCAGGTGCATTTTGGACAATGCCACTCACCAGGAAGAAGCATCTGCAACAAAAATGATTGTTAGCGTAGTCAACAAGTCAACAACGTTATCAATGACAAAATACTGTATTTTTTTTTATACACGTTTGTTAGTAACCGATACATCAACCTAACAAGAAAATTAATTCAACATACAATGCAGATAAATGACCAATAAAAACATTTAATGTAGATACCAAAGAAGTCACAGGCTCCAGCTCCACTAGTAATGAATCATGTATCCATCCATTAAGATACAGTCGCAGGCACAAATCTAGTTTCAGTGTGCATTAAGACAATCCTTTCATTCAATGTGCAAGAAAAACAAATAGCTGGCATTAAAATGTTTGGTCTTAGAGCAATGAATCTCAGCACATTGACAAGGACTCACCTCAAGCAAAATAATATGCAGTAACATTTCCTCCCTTCCAAAAAAGAGAAGGGGGACAAACAAACATCAGCAAGGGAAGCTTATATTTTCAAAAGGCTAAAACGAAACAAGAAACAAGGAACAACCAAACTATGCGCCATACCAAATATTAATGATATGGGAGGTAACAAGTGTGTCATATGGCCCATAAAATATGCAGACATACCTGTATATTCAAGCAGCTCTGATGAAATGTTGATGGACAACCATCGCAACAGATTAAATCCCCTCCATCTCCACATATACCACAAGTGTCATCATTTGGATCATTGCCATCAACATCAACAAAATGACAATTAATTTTCTCTGAATTCTCTTGTCTCCTCCAGGCATCTATTTGGCACTGTAGAAGTGATACTCCTGAATCCAAATATATGTTCTGAAATGGCTGGCGCAATTTGCTACCTGCATGAATCTCAAACTTGGAAACTGTAAGGATTTTGCTGCAACATCCACAATGAATGCCATCTCTTGTGATCCATCCCTCCAGTACTACACGTTTTCGTTTGCGGTACTGAACCTTTTGGCTTAACTGAACTGTCCCAGAGTCAATCAACCAGGAAAGCACCGTTCTTTTGCCTGTATATGGAACAAAGCCATCAGATTCTGAATTCACTCCCTTATTGGAACTACGGATTAACAAAGTACACCTTCCATGTTTTCTACTTTTCCTCCCATGTGGCTGATGAGGATCACATACAGACAATGAATTTTCAGTTTCATCATGTACGTGATGAGTTGGTTTCTGGGGTTTAAAGCTAACACTGCCAACATTTTCAATCATCTTATTTTTCATTGAATTACTTTCTTGCTTTATAAAAGAGCTTAATTTCTCTTCATTGCTATCACTACCCATGCTATTCATATCATGCCTGAAATTGGCAGATCTTTTAAGGTCGGGGTCCATTTCACTATCACTCTCACTACCATCTCTTTGCTTCTTCAATTCTTTTTCCATCTTTTTCCGAGTTTTCCTTGTTAGTTGACTCAGCACTTCATCTGAGATACGAACAAAGGAAGAACCATCAGGCATGGGCTTAGCCTCATTATCGTCACCATTCAATTGCTTTCGAAGAGCATCATATGCTTTGATTATTGACCAGTAGGCTGTACCCTCTGGATTGATGTAAACTGCATCTAGATAGTCTCTGTTCCTTCGAGGCCGATAATCTATGGTCCAACCAGCACTCAGAAGCATCTCCCTTATTTTTTCTCGCAGTTTCTGTTTTTCTGTACCACTCCCACGCCTTACTTTTCCTTCTTTTCCTTCTTTTGTTATTGTAGTTGGGATCTTCGCAAGTAAAGCAGTCTTTTCATCCTCAGAACCTACCCTCTTCACAGACTTGAAGCGTTTAGTATTTTCTAGTCCTTGATTCAATGGCGTGTCACTGTCCTCAGAGTCCCAATCACGTCCCTTGCTGTCCTTAATTGACAAAGATTTTCTTGATGCTATCCGTTTTTTATCAGGCCTAACAACTAAACCTGGCTTCTCAACAAGTTTTGTTTCTGAGTATGATGAAGAATGGACTGGAATGTTCCTCTTTGCAGGGGCCTCAGCCAGCAAATTCTGTCTGTTTTCTATAGGTCTGTGGTGATTATAGAACTCTGACGGGCCACCCACCTTATTCCTGTTAACCATAACTTTTAAAACGCCATTTTTCCCCTGAACCCTGATGGTTTCATTTGGTTTACACTTATCTTTCAGCAATGGTAGACGCAGGTGAGCATCATCCCTATTCACATTGAACCTGCTGGGGTCAACAGTATCTCCCAGATACAATCCACCATGCCTATCGTAATAGGAATTGTTCCTATCGTCAGTGTGTCTGCTAGACCATGATTCAAATTTACCCTCAAAGCCACTTCTTGTGGCATGCATTGGTCCCATAAACCTTCGTGCCCCGTAACCAACTCTATCATTGTCATAATAAAACCTCCTTTTAATCTTCTCCACATCCGTACCATCATGTTCATCAAAATCAAACACTTCCATTTTAGCCTTCTTTCTTTTTCTCTGCTCCAAACCATTATTCTCAATCATAGCATCCTCATTACGCCTTATTTGCATCATTATATCCCTCTTTCTACCAATTTCATTGCTTTCCATGGTACCTCGCTCTGAAGCAATGAATCCATTACCGGCTCGAATAGTCTGAGGACCAAGCCTTCTACTTGGAGGCAGAAGCAAGTCATCATCGCTTGATTCTGAATCACTCAGAGCCATACTAGGCCTTTTCCTAACATTTGACTCATAAAACTTCCGAGAGCTGCTTGAAGAACGATATCCACCATCCAACCCATCTCCTTTCTTTCTAACAATTAAACAGCCCGAGGAATTCCTGCTCCTCACCACAACCCCAGAAGGACCAGCTGATCTCATGACCGGTTCCATCTACATGAAAAACCAAAACCCCCTTAAATGTTGTAAATCTCCCGCATAAAATGTATCCCAAAAAAATTCACCGAAAGAACCAAACCCTAAATCAGCGTCTACAGAAATTCCCCGGCACACACTAACAGATCTAAGGCAAAACAATCCAAATGCCGCAAAGCAAAATCCTTGCAAGAACCCACCGACGTGACCAAAACGGCAAAGCAAAAGAATTTTCAAAGAATCTTACCTCGCCCCCGTAAAATTCACCGAATTCCCTCTCTTGAAATCAAAAATTCTTTCTCCAAGACACATTTCCCCGACGAAACTTAAACTCATCGGAGAGCGACGCCGATCAGAGAGAAAGAGAGGAGTGGGAGATTTCTGGGTTTGCAATTGCAGAACCTTTTATAAATACCCAACCATTATTCTCTCTCTTTCTCTCACAAGCTATTTCCCTTTTTCTCGCTTTTCCAGTTTACGTTTCCATGTCCTGTATTTTCCAGAATACGTACAACATATTTTCCGCTCACTTTTTCCCTCCAAATCCTAGGTTTAGCGCCCACGGAGATTATTTGACGGCAGCGATTCCGCCACGTCATGAGACTGTGACGTTGGGCTTTTTTCGGGGTGACATGGCAGAATCTAACGGCTCATGACTGGACCATGGCTGTTTATACGGTTTGACCTCACTGTTTATATACAGTTTGAACTTTGAAGGATTCGGGAAATACGAGGAATGGCTGCACGCGCAAGGTTGGCGCGCGTGATGGGTTGATGTGGCCAGTCGCGTTGGTGATGGGTTTGAGGGAAAAGAAAAGTTATGGACTTGAGAGATCGTCGTAGGTTCTTTTCTTTAGGCCTTTTACTGTTTCGGTAAAATTAAGGTTTCTGGGTTTGTCGATTGCAGTAACATTGGTTGTCTATATTGGGTGGTTATGTTCATATCCAATCCCTTTGTTTGATGTTGGCAAAAAAAAAATCCCTTTGTTTGAAAAATTTTAAAACAAAAGTGGATACACAACAACTGCATTTCTTTGGTTTTAGTTAAAAAAGATAAACACTAAACAATGGGGATCGGGTTGGCTACTACTCCATTGAAATATTGAAAATCAAGGTTGGAATCTCCTATAAAAAAATGCTTACATTTTAGTATGAGTAACCTGACAATGTCTCGTTTGATAATATCCCGAACAATATTCCCTCTAGTAGAAAGATAAACATGAAAAAAAGACTAATCCCTTACAACAAGCTAACAAAAGTCCAGTACTCACATTTAATATATAGCAGCGTCTTCAACAAAAATGCTGTCAATAGAAGGATAAATGTAGTTAGTAAAAGTTAATAAAACATGAATGGTACTCAACATCCGTGGGTTCAACTGGTGAAAGGATTGGGTTAGTACTCTCACCTAAAGGGAGAGGGTTCGATCCTGGGGAGTGCCACTTTGTTGTGGCTCCAGTCGCGGCGCTAGAGGAGGCATCAGCACAGCTTAGTGAAACTGGGTTGACCTACCTGTGTGGCCAGAACTAAAGGGTTTGCTTGACATGCTCCCGTGCCCGCAGGGACAGACCCCAGTGGATCATGAGTTAGGTGCCCTGCTCTTGAATCGTGGGTGAGCCCAACCCATTTCCTAAAATTCTATCACAGAAAAAAAACATGAATCCTAACTTTACTAGAAAAGGTTATTGTTTTCATAGATACTTATTGCCACTTTGGTCAATGGCTTTATCAACGTTAAGCCACACCTAGAACTGATACTACCACAGTTCTCAATATAAATTTCAGTTCAATAATTTAATAAAATTAATTTATTTAACCTATAAATGGATATATAGTATAATAATATATATAAATTTTTTTAAAAAAACCATGTAACATGCGCTTTGTTCCATTTTATACCCAAAAAAAAAGAAGAAATTATGTAACATATACTATAATTAAATAATTTATTGATGTTCCCTAATCTTTCTAAATTAATCAACTAGATCTTATATTAACTGTTAGAATTAATAATTTTTTTATGAAGTTTATATTATATGCATTTATGTATAAATTATTTTGTCATTACTGATATTTAAAGTTGGAAAAACAAAGGGAAAAAAACTTTGCTGTTGCTTCTTTGCAACAAATGTCAGCTTACCGCGTTGACATCAAGCAAGTTAATTACAGATAAAGGATGAACAGAATCAAAACCTCATTAAAAAATGTCATTGGCATTGACATTGACACCATCTTACATGCTTCCCGTGTAGTAATTAATACAAAGGACCCAATACTTGTTCCTAATTTTAAAAATGACATGGGCAACAAAACTGAGCAGAAGCTGTGGAATTTAAACTATAAATATTGCCTTTTTTTCCTCTCTTGCTTTCTTTTTCTTGGTCAAATTATCCATCAAAATGGATAATAATAACAACACATGCAACCAAGTGCCCTAAAGAATCACGTATTTCAGCCGCCGCATCATTCTTCTGCATAACGCATTATTGAATCTTTCAGGCAGAAGAAACAAGGACAAGAAATCAATCGACTTGATTTAGGTCCTTGAAAAAAATTCATACTTTATCCATGATGCAACAGACCCATCAATATTTTCCCTTGAAAATAATATGGGCTTATTCATACCATCCAGACCACACATCATGAAGCATCATAACCTCAAAAGCCTTGAAAAGTTTATTGAATACAAGGCATTCAGGTGGGAGAGTAGTGTGAGCAGCTAAGCAAGCACATTGGCAGAGTACTAGACATAGCAAATTCTCTTACTCTTGATCAGTCTCAGAACTATCATCGGATGCATTGATGCCATCTTCAACAGAAGGCGTATTTTTCGAAGCAACTTCAGTGTCTACATGTAAATTTCTTTCTTGGCACAGAGTTTCACTTTTGAAACCTGAACTGATTAGCAAGGAACTATCAGCATGATTGACTTTAGAATCAGACAAATCGGCATTTTCATGGCTCTGTCTCGTAATATTTTCTTCAGATAACCCACCAGAAGGAACAGCCTTGTGAACCTCATGGGAATTGTTCATCATGCCAACCTCTCCAGATGACACCATATTATCCACCACTGGATTCATCTCATTCTCAGATGAATCACCATTTACAGTAGTGGGCAAGCGACTTTTCTGGTGGGGAACAGGCTCAACAAGGTCTTCTGTCAAATTAGGATAGGAGGGAGCAGTTTCCGGAACCAATGTACAATTGTCGGGGCATTCCAGAGCATCTGCCTGATGTAAACTATTAGAAGTATTATTTAGAGAACTGACCTGAATTTTGCAAGATGTATTCAAATTATCTTTCACAGGATTTTCCATCTCTGGTGCAAGATGATTTGTACTAGAGGGAGAACATTTATCTGAAGCCAAGTCAGATAGCCTATCCTCAGAATGAGATATGGAGCACACAGTCCTGTCAGATAAAACCTGATCTTTTATCTCTTGAGAAGCAGCTATACATTCTTCATTCATCTCATTGACAGGATTTGAACCAGCATTATTACTACCATCAGGGCCTTGTTGATTTGAGGAATCATCTGACCTATCAGCCAATTTTGGCATAATACTAACTTTGTCGTCTCCATTTTCCATTGTTGCAACACCTATCATAATAATCATAAAACTTATGCAAGAGGCAAAAATAATTTTCAGAACGTTAAATAAAATAAAACAAAGAAGAAGACCAAAACCTGGGGCAGTTGTGTTCCCCTCAAAGTTTTCTTTCTCTACTAGCACCTTCTGTAGCATATTTATCCCAGGGAACACCAGAATATTCAAAAACCTCAGTTCTTGCCTCAGAGATTTCACGAGATGAGTGAAGCCAAAATTCCTTGTCCATGTTTGCATGAGTTCAGCAATCGCTGGGATAATCATTATCTCAACCTTCATAGAGCGGAGGGCCTTCCAATAGGGGAAAGAAAAAACATGTCAAAACTGAAGGATAAATGCAACCAAAAAAAATAACTACCAAAGTTTTATGCAGACACCCAATGCAAAGAAAATCACACAGAACAATAGCTCTCAAGAGTATACCGACTCAATAGCAGAAAAAAGCCGGCGGCACATGCCCTGTTGCCTATATATATGACGAGTTCCAATAAATGGCATCTCCACTAGCCTGGTCCCATGGAACCTAAGAACAGTAAAGCGCACAGAATACAAAAAGTTCATTCCCTTTGCTTAAAGAAAAGAAAAGCATAAACATTAATGCAATTCCCTTCTATTAAGATTTCTAGAAGGAAAATGGACAAGTGTCTAAGGCAGAGTACCTGATAGATGCTGCAGAAATTATTTCATCACCCCTCTCCAAAATAGCAGTGTAAAAACCATTATAATTCAACCTACTGAAGTTTGACCTAAAAAGGAAAAGTAAAGAAATCAGAAACACCATGAAACATCTTTACAGGGAGAAAGCAATTAATGGCACAAAGATCCCAGATAACCATTGCAATTAAAAAATTATTCAAAAAATCATTTCCCGAGTGATTCCAGTCACACTCGGTCACGAATAAGTCTGGAGTGAGAGGGAGTTAGTCACACACATGTAAAGGCATGCAGCAAATGCCAAATAAAACAACAGACAGTAGGAAGCTTTTAAGTATGTACAAGGAATATATGATATCCCCTTTTGGCAGTTTATAAGAGGGTTAGCGTCATCATACAATTCTTGAAGACAGATTAAACATATTTTTACATACCTAATGACAGGTAATCCGGCAAATCAGGTCTTAAATCAGACATCCTTTACTAGTATGGTCAGGATAATATGCGACAAAGGTCAAAAGTGTACTTTCTGTAGCAAAACTACATTGTATTGCAGATAGAGAATAAAGACGTGACCTAATGATTGTTCAGAGGCAAGCAAAAGATTATGCACTTTACTATTTGAACCATTGTTCTATAGAGCAAATTAGCATAATACATGAGTTCAAGGCAGATGATGCTGCAAGCAATTTAAAATTGGATTAACTTGAACCCCACGTGAGTAAAATCGCATTTATGAACTGCAAAATTATTTTCCTCCAACTTGAAATAAACAGAATGGTCAACTTTAGAAAATTAAGCGTACAATGTTTGAAGGAAACGGTTAAACAAAATATTTCTCAAATAGCAACTTGAGAGATGTTAAAAACATTACATCAATAAGCGATAAGGATTCATTCTTTATCATTTACAAAGGGTTTTCCTCCATCAAAGAATATACGCTCATACATGATTTTTTTCTAAAAGTGCTTACCCACTATTATATAAAACATTATGAATTAAATTGATCCCACTCCTCCGGTCAATAACGGGTAAAAAGCATTCATCCATGATAGTAAGTGCAACAGCTAGCTTGGAGTTGCATTCCACCCATTGAGAAATTCCTCTACGAGCTGCCTCTGAGTCATTGTCGGTTCTGTGAATAAGAGACCATGAAAATCCTGCCTCTAGCTCATGCTTGGTACTTAGGTGCTTCTTCAAACGCTCAAAAAGCTGTCAAAGCACAAAAGGGTATATTTCAAGATCATGCTCTTATGCAATGTTTATTTCCGTTTTCCTTCATCAGTCAAATTTCTTATAACACAATGTACCAAACCATACTCTGTCTTGTAAGCAAATTCAGAGATAAAGATTAAAAAAAATAAAAGAAAAGCAAATCTCCCAATTACAAACATTGTTTGTAACTTAGATAAACTCAAAGTCAATGTATATCAATTAGCAAAAGCATCTTCGACCACTTGTTTACCAAGATATGCTTAGATTTGGATTGAATAAGAAAATATATTGGGCATTCTGGTTAGAAGAACAGTTGTTTGATAAGTCTAATGTGCTTATTAAATCCCTTTTGCTTCTTGATCCAGTCATTTATCAACAAATAAGGAGTGTTTAGAAACAATATGCTCCAGGTGTGTACACCTGTAAACCCTAATATTCCTTCCTTAATACTCCAACTAGACAAGTCTTCCTTCTTGACAAAGTCATTTGGAAATCCAAAACTCATTGAAGATAATTCAAGTTTCAGTCAAGAATGTTTAATTGAAGATCTGATCCCTAAGTTGACATCATAGTAAACACAGCATGAGCAGTCCCAAAATACATATAAAGGTCAAGTAGTATATAGATCAGTATTTTTGAGCTGCAAAATTAAAATTTCTATGCCTTCCAGAGAAGGAAAAGAAAACTAAGGTACCGCATTCATATCTTTGCTAGCAATTTCTCAAATGAAAAGTAATTTTTTTCCCATCCCAACAATACATGATTAAGTTATTCCTATATTTTTTTCATTCACGTTATGCTTTTGCTGGAGAAGTTGAAAACAAAGGTACAAAGAATTATATCCACAGTTTTTTCAAGGGGGGGGGGAGGAAAAGGAAAGGAAGAAAGAAAGAAGAGGAAAAATGCTATGATCCTATGACTCAACCCATGTGAAAGAAAACCATTATTACAACTCAAGCGTTGCCTCTGCACGCAGGTGCACAAACACAGTAGGAGTAGCAATAAACTGTTGAGAGCCAAAATGTAAAATATAATAGGTACCTTTTTGCACTCTTTTCCACAAAAAGAAAAGCCCGACATGTTGGAGTTCATAGATAGGGCATCCATCTTCTTAGCACAAGATTCATGGTCTGTGAAAACAGTAAAAATATATTAAAACAGGGATAAATGAGCAAATTGAAGGAGCTTCAAATTTATACAGGACAAAGTAAGTACATTTTTTCTCACACAAGTTGCAACTAAGTAGGTCATGTCCAGCAACACCTCCTTTTTCAACAGTCCCACTGGCTATTCCACAAAATTTGCAGGTGCAATGTGGACAATGCCATTCACCAGGAGGAAGCATCTACAGCCAATTAATCATCAGGTAAAACAGTATTCTGTAAGTAAATAAACCACTGTCTACAACAAAATGGTGAATTTTTCTTATCGTGGTTTGGAAACCGGTAAATTAATTCAATGAGAAAACTCATTCAACCAACCATTTAAAGTTTTGGAGCTCCACATGCAAGATATCATGCATCTATTTATCGTGATACAGTTCCTGGGAACAATAACCTATATAAAAAAAATGGACAAAAAAACATAAAGATGTCATGTGGTCGGAATATCTATACAAACCTGAATACCCAAGCAGTTCTGGTGAAATGTTGATGGACAACCATCACAACAGATTAAGGCCCCACCATCTCCACATATACCACAGGTGTCATCATTTGGATCATCACCATCAATATCCACAGAATGACAACTAATTTTCTCAGAATTATCCTGTCTATTCCATGCATCTATTTGACACTGTAGAAGAGAAACTCCCGAATCCAAATATATGTTTTGAAATGGCTGGCGCAATTTGCTGCCTGCATGAATCTCAAACTTGGAAACTGCAAGGATTTTGCTACAGCAACCGCAATGAATGCCATCACGTGCAATCCATCCCTCCTGTATCACTCGTTTTCGTCTCCGGTACTGAACCTTTTGGCTCAATGCAACTGTTCCAGAGTCAATCAACCAGGAAAGCACTGTTCTTTTGCCAGTAGATGGAACAAAACCACCAGATTCTGAATTCAATCCCTTGCTAGAACGCCGAACTAACAAAGTACATCTTCCATGTTTTCTACTTTTCCTCCCTTGTGACAGATGAGGATCACATTCAGACAAGGAATTGTCAGTTTCATCATGAATGCGACGGGTAGATTTCTGGGATTTAAATCTAGCACTGGCAACATTTTCTGACATCTTATTTTTCATTGGCTTACTTCCCTGCTTTATAAAAGAGTTTAATTTCTCTTCATCACTATCGCTATCCATGCTATTCGTATCATACTTGACGCTGGCAGATCTTTTACGGTTGCGTTCTTTTTTACTATCACTCTCACTACCATCAATTTTCCTCCTCTTCAATTCTTCCTCCATCTTTTTCTGAGTTTTCCTAGTTAATTGACTCAATACCTCATCTGAGATGTGAGCAAAGGAAGCATCATCACTCATGGGCTTGGCCTCACTATCACCATCATTTAATTGCTTTTGTAGAGCATCATAGGCTTTGATGATAGACTGTTGGAATGGGTTCTAATTGGGCCCATTGGGCCCTTCCTTATTTCTCTCATTCTGTTATGATTTAATTGTAATTAGGATCTTGATTATTTTATTTTCCCTGATTATAGGAGATCTTAGTAAATTAGATTAAATGTAATCCTCTTACCTATCGAAGGAAATAGACAGAATTGCAGAATGTGAATCTGCAACTTTCATCATGGTATCAGAGCGAACCGATGACCCTGGATCCTATTCGCTTTGGCTCCTTCGGCAACGTCACCGTCGACTCCTCTCTGCTTGGTGACGGCAACGACGGGTCGTGCGATACCTACAGGCACGAC
>JANTPZ010007062.1:12347-23504 GCA_025593235.1 Vachellia pachyceras | reverse complement strand
GTCTTGAGCTATGCTGGGAGTTGGGATTCACTCAAGTAATGGTAGAGAGTGATGCAAAGCAGATAATTCATGCGTGCGTGATGAAACAAAAGTTAAGAGGATATTCACATCTCCAGGTGAGATTAGAAAACTTACTGGCGAAACAATGGTCTGTCGAGCTGCATCATGTGTTCAGAGAAGGGAATCAATGTGCTGATAAATTAGCTGGGATGAGTCGAGAACAGATGTGCTGCAAGAAGATCTGGGAAGCTCCTCCTGTTGATATTCTTCAAATTTTGGAAGATGATAGATTAGGTTTGCCGAGGGTCAGAATTATTTTGTTGTAATGGGCCTTAGCCCTCTTTAGTCACCAAAAAAAAAAAGGTTGAGCTTACGATGGGCCTTTGGGTTCAATCAATGGACCGGGCACCATTTATACCGGTCCACTTGCCGTACCAATTACAAACAGCCCGATCCGTGAGCCCCCGACTTTTGCCTCCAAATTCCCAAATCAAAATAAAGCGAACCTCCTTTTTGTTTCTGCATTTCGCGGCATCGGATCTGGTGTCCGGTGAAGGAAGCAGGAACTTCTCTGCTCGTGCTATATCTATCCGTTCTGGGTCTATAATTATTGTTTATGGTCTGCTTCTGGACCTATTGTCGTTGATGTAAGAGTCTCTTCGGTTCCTGATTCTGAGTTCATGGAGAAAAATACTGAGATCGCTGCCAATGCATCATCGACTTCTTCTGGAATAGGATCCAGGTACTTTGATTTGAAGAAGTCCTTCAAGTTCGCTATGCGTTCTCTGCTCACTGCCTGCTCAAAAGAGGTGTGTAGTCCTTCTTTATTCTGTGAGAAATTTGAAGTGCTGTTTTTAGCATTCCTCTTTGTTGCCACTAAAATTCACCGTATAAATGTCCATTTCGAAGTTATTAAGAATTTCTGGTTGTCCCATTGAAATACAAACTACTACGTATCGTTGCTTATATTCTTAAAGAACAAAACGTGCTCGAAACACTTTATTTTACCCTACTGATGCCCTTTAGGATCGTTGATAGTTGCATGCTCTGTCACCTTCACTTGTAATATGTTCAGAGGAAGTGCGTGAGTTCATAGCTTGCTATGACGTGCATAACCCTTCCGCTAATCAAAATGGTTATATATTGATATTATGAGTTTATGCTGTTGTCTGGATTCAAAGGAATTTGACAAAGCTTTTCTGAGATTCACAGCCGCCGAAAAAGAATGGCTTCATCGCCTCTATCTTCAGGTACAATAATTTTAATACAGTTCACAGAAATATATCTCAGAATCGTGTAGGCATTTGACACTGGCTGCTGTGTTGTTTTCTTAATCATCCATTTTGAATGTGGGCAGTCATTCTGCAACATTTGAATTAGTGCGTTAGACATATAGTCATATACAGATTTATAGACAGTCTATCTCTGCATAAATCTTGGAAATTTCAAGGCTTCACATTGTCAAAGGAAAATAACCTATTCATATTTGTCATCCGCTTAATATTAAATAAATAGATTAGGATATATTTTTCATCGACAGGAAATTATGTGGGCAAACTTCTATTTTCACGTATGAAAAAAGCCTTAGATGTGATTACTGGCAGGCACTTTTGTTATATGAAATTTAAGGTGCTGGTAGACATTCATTTTTCACTTAATATCTGTAATTTAACAAGAAAACTATATTTCTGATTTCTCATTTATTACCCAAATACCGTTACATTTGTCTTGACATCTTAAAAAATGACATGACTAGAGATGCTAATTTCTTTTAACGGATCAAACTTTTCAGGTCATCACTTCATTGCATGAAAATATAGAGGTATGTAATGTTTGTTATAACTGTTGACATTAGTAATTATGTAAATTATATATTATAGGTTCTGTTCCATCTCTTCTAATATAAAAGGATGCTAATGGTAGAATTGCATGCAGTTATGTGATTTCTTATGCTTTTGCTCCCATTTGTTTCTATCTCTTGACTCGATACTTTTCATCATCGAATTCCTGATTTTTTTTTTTGGATTTATTGTAGTTATAGAGAAAGATCTTTTAGTTAATAATTTATCCAAAAATATGGTTTATGATAGAGCACAATGACGGTGTGTGCTCCATGTTGCCGACCCCACCTAGTGGGACTAGGCTTTGTTGTTGTTGTTGTGGTCATTGTCGTCGGATTTATTGTAGTTAAATTCTTACTATGAATGATATAATTGTAAATTCATGTTGGCTCTAGGCATCCATTAGTTTAAATGATCCATGAGGTATTCATACAATAATTGAATACAAACTCTCCCCTCTTCAAATTCTGTATTTATTCTGCACGGCATCAGAGCATTAGGCTTTTTCAAGAATTATAGCCGTCTATGGCATTGTTATTTTGTCATTTTTATCTTGCAAAGCTGAAACCTGAATGCTGTGTCAAATCAATTTTTTCAGGCTGAGTTTGAGTCAATCTGTCTTGAAACACAGGTATTACTTTGACTTTTGAATTTGATATCCATATTCCATAGTGGTGCTCGTATGTAATTGTTAGGCTCTGGACGGTTATTTGGATAGTTGAATCATAACACTCTTACGGTATTACTGAATGCATACATGCAACGTATTCAATCTTAGTCTGTCATGTTGCTCTCTTATATAGGTGGGAGCCACACTTGATGCTGTTGAGGAAATGGTGGAAGAACAAGAGCTGGATCCTTTGTTCTCAAACAAGTAGGTATCTCCTTTGTTGTTTTTGCTCTGATACTCATGCCAATAAGTTCCTGCTTCCTATAATTATTTATTGCCATCACAATCTGTTGATTATTTGAACTCAGTAGAGGTGCTTTGGCACAATTTCAGGAGTAATGCAATGGATGTAGTTGAGGATCTGTCTACTGCAAAGAAGAATGAAATCCAACAGTTGATGCGTATGATACAATTGGTTAGTGTGCTGTATTGCATTATTCAATCTCTGTTGCCCAAGAAGTTGTATGCTTAAATTGAATAGAAAATGACCGATTTCATGACCATTGATTGGTTGCAGGAACTGAGTGTTTATTTTTTTATTTCTAAATATTTTTATGAATTTTTCACTCTGCTTACATTGTGTTTGTTTGGGAACTCCGTTGGGAAAATGGATTTTGCAGATTTTGAGGCATTTTGGGAATTTCGAAATGGTTTTACGGATTTCAAGATGGTTTTTATGAATTTCGAGATGGTTTTTACAGATTTCGAGATGGTTTTGTCTCGGTTTACGTGCACCGTTTGGGAAAATGGCTTCCCAAACAGGCACATTGCCTCAGCCTGCCTAAATGGGTAAAATGCTCTCACTTCGGGGTTCCTTTTGACTTTAGCATCTCCTAGTAGCGTACAGTCAGTTACTAGGAATTCTCTTTCCCGTAGCTCTTTGGGAAAGCGAAGTTCACAGGTGGAGATATTTCCTTGGGGATCACTGTCTTTTGTTTCCTCCTAACACCTTTTTTGCCTTCATCCCTAAATTCCAAAAAGAGCTTTATTTACTCATTTTATGGTAAAGTTGGAAATGATTACGAAAGTTCCTCCTCCTTATTGGATGCTTGAAACAAAAATTTCACTTCATAATTGAGGTGCAATTCTTTAATGACACTGTACGGTGAGCCTAATGCGTAGTTATGCTTTTCAACATGAAACGTTCCACTTGTAGTGAATTATTATAAAGGCAACCACATCAAAAGGCCTGCTTTATTCGAATCATTATGTTTTAAAAATTGTCTCTAGAGCCGAATAGATCATATCTTCATCTTGGAAACAAGTGAACTAAGTCAGGCCAGAAAAGTACAATCAATACCTAATATTTTAGAGCTGGCTTATGTCCTAGGTTCTGGTTATGCTGGCCCCAGCAAGTCTTGAACCTGTCAGTTACTTGTGTCTTGGCCTAATAACCTGTTGATCTAATCATTGTTCTACTTGTTAGGGAGAGGAACACAATAATAGGCTCCGCACACAGGTGCAACTCCTTAGAGAAGGCAGACAAGCGATGTCTGGTGCATCAGATGCTATTGAGAAGGTATGATTGTTTGATTTACATTATAAGCCAATCAAGTTCTCAAATTTTAATATTTTTTTTGGGATCTTTTTTCTTTTGCTGACATATAATGACTCATTTCTTTTTTTTTTTTTTGTATATATGCTTAAATAACAGTTCAGGAACAGGAATTTAACTTATGGAACCAACTGATGTGAAGAGATTCGTGATATATAACCTCTTTAGTATATATTCTGTTATATTGAACGGAGTGCTTCTTCTGGAGTATCATTTGCCTATGCATTCATGTAAGCTGTTCCAAAGCTTCTAAAGGCATTAGTCTTGATATGGCAAATCTTAGCAAAGAAATCCCTTGTGAACACTATCATTATTAGGGTCCAGTGCTACAAGTGGTTTGTATTGTAACGAAAAGCAAATAATCTTTCTGTTAATCTTAGTGTTCCTGAGTATTGCCTGTGTAAACCTCAACGCATGTGACATTGACGGTAGTTCTCCTTCATGGTGCCATGGTTTGATGAGCTTTTTCGTAATTGTGGAAATGCAATTTCATGATGTGCTTTATTGTTTTCTTATATATTGACCCTCAGGGAAATGTGTTGATTCTGACACATGCCGAATATTGCCATCGCCGGTTCAACATTGCATAATGGCAATGGCAAGAATGAGGCCAAGGTGATCAATAGCTCAATCTGATTGACATTCATCTTTAACTGAACTGTTAAATTTTTAGCAATCATGGCAAGATTGGGAACCTGCGGTTCAGTGGGGTATCTTTAGAGATTTCCTCTTCCTCTTTTTACAGTGTTTATCGTGTCTGTAATTATTACTTTTCCTAGATAAAAATTTGAAGTTCAGCTTTATGGAATTCTTTTAGAAATAAAAGGGATAGCGATGTATGGCCAATTTTTTTATTCCAAGAGAAAGGAAAAAGAATACTAAATGGGCCAAATTAGTTACATTTGCCTCTGAGAATATTTTCGAGGTACCTCAGAGGCACATAGTGAAAAATCGAAAGGAAGAGATAATGCCTTATTAACAAGATAGTGAGCTTTATGTGTCGATCTCTCATGAATCAAATTCACTTATCAGAACTTACCCTTTAATGTATTGTTTGAGTTATTCGATGACATCCCTATCAGCACAAAAATCAGTATCAGGGCTTCTTTTTTAGTGAAAAGCTTTGATAATCAAATTATAGCACGGGAAGCCGGAAGGGGAAGTCTATGCACGCCTTTTGTTTTTTATCACCCCTTTTCCACATATTACAACGGCATAGCATATATTCTCAGTGCAAAGCATTGATGCAATTATTTGAGGACCACCCCTTCCAATCACTTTTTCCTTTATCTTCTCCATTCCCTCATCACCACGTTAAGCTTCTACACACGCACATGCTTCATATGGGGACAAATAGTTATTATGATTCATATGGGGAAAAATATCTAATCTCTCAAGAGGCACTTATATCTACTATTCATTATACCACTTCTTTAGAGAGTCAATTTTACCCTATTGTTCAGGCCAGAAAAAGAAACTTTAGCCTGCAGTTTATGGTGATAAATTAATTCAAGCAAATCTTTCATCAATTTTTAGGTGGGGGACAGCATAAACAATTTAGGATCAGGGAATGATAGTTATTACATGCATTAATTAATACGTGAAGTAGATACATGCCAAAGTCAAAGTCATCCATCCATCCATATAAAGCATGCTTCATTTGTATAGGTGTGTACTTGATCGTTGGCAGACTTTTTTCGTACTGCAAATTTTGTAAGTAAAATTTTACCCATTTCCGAGCTTTTTACTTAATTAATAATGCATTTATAAAATTAAAGTTTTTATTACTAATAACTTATTATTCATGGATATATCAATATAAAGAAAAATACAATTTGAAAGACTTGATGGGGCCCGTTGAATACTCTTTTTTAGGCCGAAGAGAGAGTGTGTTTTATCTTTTTGTCCAAGAGTGGGTGTTTTAGACAACAAGCATCTGCCTCTCTGTTTGAATTAGAGGTAGAAAATATTTTTTAACATGATTTACAGTTTATAATGTAAGTATATAAGATGAATTTTTTTCTCATGTGAATGTGTTTTTATAACGTGAATGTTTTTTTTACACAAATTTTAGGAAAGGGGTTGGACTCACCCACGATCAAAAGGTAAGGCACCTAACTCATGATCCACTAGGGCCTATCCCTGCGGGCATTAGAGCATGTCAAGCAAGCCCTTTAGTTAGACCACACAGGTAGTTCAACCTAGCTTCACTAAACTGTGGTGATGCCTCCTCAAGCGCCGCGACTGGAGTCACAATAAAGTGGCACTCCCCAGGATCGAACCCTCTCCCTTTAGATGAGAGTACTAGCCAAATCCTTTCACCAGTTGAACATGCGATGGGTTATAACGTGAATGTTGAACAACATTACCAAGGTATTCACAAGCGAAATGTGGGTTAGTTTTTTTTTGTGTGGCACTGGACTATTAGACTTCAAACACAGAGCTACACATTTATGGGCCTTCAAAGTGTCTAACGTATGAATCCATCTCATTGAAACACCTATGCTTCCTTGAAAGTTTAAAATTAGATGGATTCTGGTTTTGTCAATTATCAATGTTTGTTTAACGTATGGCTTTAAATCAATGTTTGTTTAGCTTAATAAATAATGCGCCTTCTTATAATTTTTTGATCTACTATGCATGGGATGGACAAAATCTAAATTAAACCTAAATTTCCTTCTATATTTTCATATCTCTCTCTCTCTCTCTCTGTTTTCTTCATCCTCCCCGGATCCTAGCAGTACCGAGTCACAAAATTGAATTATAATATCAATGCGAATATTTTAAAACACAGATATGAATAGTTAACTAGAATAAAGAGATTGAATATAGAATTTATATAAAAAATACATAATTCTTGAATACTCTAAAAATAATTTGAGTTTTAATAATAACAAATACATGTTGTCCTTGTGCTTTGGAAATAATATTAACCTTTACCTTTCGGGGCTACAGACACCCACTTCAACAAAACTATCGTGTTCGTTGACTACCAGAATACCTTGCCGTTCCAATAAAGGTGACAACAAAAGCAAAACAAACTTGGCATTAGTCATCCTTTTCGCTATAGCAAAGAAGCCAGAATTATAAATCTACGATTCATGCCGTTCAGACCCTAGAATCCAAACTAGGAACACATGGGTCATATACATTATAGCCAAGGCTATGAAATTCCAAAAAAGCAGAAAAAAGCGGAGGGGCCAAGCCAAGAATAGGCTAGCTCACTAAAAAGTATGGCTTCTTTACAAAAACAACGGCAGTAAATGATGGAGACAATCTGAGGGACAAGAGATCACTTCCACTTCTTGAACCCAAATCCACCATGCTTGCCGTGTTTGCCGTGTTTTCCAAACTTTCCATGCTTGAATTTGCCATGTTGCTTGAACTTGCCATGACCCATGTGACCACCGTGGGCGTAGTGACCACCATGGCCATGGCCAAGGTTGTGAGCGCCGTATGCAGCACCTGCAAGTGCAGCACCCCCAGCAAGCATAGCTCCCATGCCATGACCATGAGTATGACCTGAGATGTTACAAATCACTTAGCTGATCCCAACAAGTCATGTGCAGAAAGTAGAGGTCAAAAAACATTTCAGTCACAAAACCA
The DNA here is from genome assembly GCA_025593235.1 of Vachellia pachyceras. Taxonomy (NCBI): domain Eukaryota; kingdom Viridiplantae; phylum Streptophyta; class Magnoliopsida; order Fabales; family Fabaceae; genus Vachellia; species Vachellia pachyceras. The sequence continues at coordinate 15,832 of JANTPZ010007062.1, read as the reverse complement.
CAAGCTGAAATTGAAGAAGAGAACGTTTCGGCTAATATAATTGCTGAGAATGCCAACTATTGAGGACCGAAATGTTCCGAGACATTCACAAATCACAGACTAAAGGCAGTCAATATTCACATATACAACATAAGACTTAATCTTTAGGCCAAGCGCAAATAGAACGTTTAAGTCAGAATTCAGCGCATTAAATCAAGGATATTTCATTCAGAAACCACATGGTGGTACTAGTTTCAATATACTTCGCAACAATATGAATCGTCCAAGTTCAAGTGCCTGTAGTGTGAAAGGAAACCATCATTTCAATTAAGTTCAGCTTATTAATGCTTCTTTTAAGTATAGGCAGCTTCACAGTCTAACTATTTTTCGTCCAAGAGAAACTTATTTGTCAAATCAATGCAATAATCAGGTGATGATGAAAAATTATACAAAGACATCATACCTGGAGCAGATGGGCCAGGATAACCAGCAGGAGGATACCCAGCTGGAGGGTAACCTTGCTGAGGTGGATACCCTGTCGGGGGATAACCCTGCTGAGGTGGATACCCTGTCGGGGGATAACCCTGCTGAGGTGGATACCCTGTCGGGGGATAACCCTGCTGAGGTGGATACCCTGGCTGCGGAGGGTAGGCACCAGGTGGATACCCATGTGTTGCATGAGCTGCTGCTTGAGCTAGGTGTGAAAAAACTCCTTTGTCAGATTCATCATGCTTGTCCTTTCCACCTCCCATCTTTCAAGCAAAGGGCTGATGATTCCTGGAAAAAAAATTGACAATAAAATGAGATAATGTCTTTAGCTTTTATCCATAGCATGAGGCATAGTATACATGGAGAAAAGGAAACATGCTTATGAGAAACACCCCCTCCCCCCCCCCCCAAAAAAAAAACAAACACAAGATGAGGATTCTAAAATCCGAGTCAGGTTATGCTAAAGATGCCAATTGCTAATGTTATATTTCAGGAAAGTGGGGGAAAGAAAGTAATACATGAAAGATGATCTTTAAGGCAGAGGATCCATCCTCATTCTGGTCGAGATAATCGAGGAGAAGACGTGCAAAAACATTATGCAAGATATTACGATTGTGATCTAACAGAAAAAACATTCTGATCCGAGGTCAAACCATACCAACATCACTGAATATCTCCATCATAAAGGGATCTAGATTCTAAGGACGATGACCTAATCATCATGGATCAGCACAAGGAATTCAAAGAAAAGAAATACCCTAAAGATCAGGCACTCAATATCAGAAAATTTCCATTAGCTATTCAGAAATCCACAAAACTGATGTCAGGGGACAATCAATAGTGAAATTTTTTCGCTTTGGCAAGAACATGCGACCCCATTGAAGCAAAGCCAGAAAGCAACAGAATTTGGAGCAATCACAAGGAAAAAGTCAAACGAATTAATTTAATGGAAAAAAAGAGAAGGATAAGACAGAAAAAGAACTCACAGATTCTATGGTAGACACGATGAGAATCACAAAAATAAAGCACCAGAGAGGAGAACAATTTGGGAAGAAATGTGGGGTTCGGGAATATATAAACTGGGCTGAGCGCTAAGACATGGATGGGGAAACGCGTCAAACGCAATGACGTGTCAAACGAAGATGGATCTGCAAGGGAAAAAGTGATATTATCCGATTTTTTTTAAATAATTACAATTATTAAATCTAAATGGGTTCGAAAATTTAGCAGGAAAGTACTTTTACGTAAGTTAAGGTAAATACGTGGAAGAAATTATCCCGTTCAACAGAAAAATACTATTTAACGTATATTTAACTTTTAAAAATGTTGTTTCAAACAAGCCCCCTAACTTTTAGGTTTACGCAAATTAAGAAATATAAATAAACTGAATTTATTATAAATAAAATTGACAAAAAAAAAAAATTAAAAGGAAACAAGTAATAAACCATGAATTATATTTTTTATTTCATATTTACCAACATTGGAATTGTGAACATAATGGTTCAGTTTATAGATGTGATTTTTTATATTGCGTATCTGGCAATAAACGAGGACATATTGACATCTTTAGAGTGGGGATGAGGCGATCGTTGAGCTCAGCGTCCACAACCTGTTCGACGAATTTACGCAGAGACCTGGTGTTGAATATATGGCTTTGTGACTTGCCTTTGGAATTTTCTGGTGTCATCGTTGGCGTTTAAGATTCCGTTGCGCAGGAAATCAGTGAGGGTCTCGCTGGAGGCTTGGCGTTTTTGGTAAACCGAGAAACTAGTCTTGAGAATGTGTTGAACGACGGTGGGATTGCCGGTGAAGACAGTTCGCTGGCCCAGGAAGCGGTGGAGGACGAAGGTATTGGCAGGTGATATTAGGACGATATCAGAGAGCCACTGGATGCGGCGGTGGGATGGGCTCTAGCATTAAAAGAGGAGCCAATTAGAGGGTATGATTTTGGGAGGGCCGTCATGGATGGAGAACCGAATCCATTCTTCTTCTTCTTGTTGCCGTTGATGTTTGCTGGGGATGGAGACAGGAACAAGGAGGTGGAGAAGAAGAAGATGGAATGGCAGGAAGACACAAGAGAAAGAACGAGGCCAAGAGTTGAATAGTCAGTGCCATTTAGAAAACCGCTGTGAGAATAATCATTGATCAGAATGCATTCTAGAAAATGACTTTTATCCAGAATGTATTTATGTTTAGATAAACGTTGGATTTAAAATGCATTCTATCAAAAATGAATTTTGTTGCTCATAATATTTTAAAAAAAAAATTGTTAAACGCTAAAATCTATATGTTAACGGATTTTTAAATCTAAAATATCGTTTGAATGTCTGAAAGAATTGTCAAACAAGCTCATTGTTGATTGCTGAGGGATTATAACAAAACTCATAACCAAGGAATAATGGAAGTCAAACTACATGTCATGAGATGGATCTAATTTAGTACAATACTAATTTCCCTTGGGTACGTAGATGAAAGAATCCTCCATTGATATTTTTTTTTAAAAACTAGAGGTATGATTATTATAATTGAAACTAGAGGTATGATTATTATAATTGAACTAGAGGTATGATTATTATTATTAACCTTAGGTCCCAAATAAGTAAAATATTTAAGGAATGGTCCCATAGAAAAAAATATTTAATGAGAGGTCACATTGACAACATGAGGTGTTGTTAACACAACACATGATGTTGTCAATGAGACTTCTCATTAAATATTTTTCTCCATGGGACCATTCCTTAAATATTTTGCTTATTTGGGACCTGAGACTAAATCTCCCTTCTTCTTTCTTGTCTACGTGTATTAATAATTATATTTTCATATATTGTCAATGCTTATATATGTTGTTTTTATTTTTGTTCTTCACTTGTAATATCTAAATTGATTATTTGACTCAAATAGAATTGGTACATATAAAATGTCCTTTTGGATTAACGGTATAAACTACATTTTTCAACGTAATACGGTTTACAATGTAAATATATAGGAATAGTTTTATCTCGATCTGTACAAACGTG
>JANTPZ010007062.1:0-12327 GCA_025593235.1 Vachellia pachyceras | reverse complement strand
GGGCCAGGATAACCAGCAGGAGGATACCCAGCTGGAGGGTAACCTTGCTGAGGTGGATACCCTGTCGGGGGATAACCCTGCTGAGGTGGATACCCTGTAGGGGGATAACCTTGTTGAGGTGGATACCCTGGCTGCGGAGGGTAGGCACCAGGTGGATACCCATGTGTTGCATGAGCTGCTGCTTGAGCTAGGTGTGAAAAAACTCCTTTGTCAGATTCATCATGCTTGTCCTTTCCACCTCCCATCTTTCAAGCAAAGGGCTGATGATTCCTGGCAAGAAAAAAAAATTGACAGCAAAATGAGATAATGTCTTTAGCTTTTATCCATAGCATGAGGCATAGTATACATGGAGAAAAGGAAACATGCTTATGAGAAACACCCCCTCCCCCCGGGGGGCGGGGGACGAAAACAAACACAAGATGAGGATTCTAAAATCCCAGTCAGGCTATGCTAAAAATGACAATTGCTAATGTTATATTTCAGGAAAGTGGGGGAACAAAGTAATAGATGAAAAATGATCTTTAAGGCAGAGGATCCATCCTCATTCTGGTCGAGATAATCGAGGAGAAGACGCGCAAAAACATTATGCAAGATATCACTATTGTGATCTAAAATAAAAAACATTCTGATCCGAGGTCAAACCATACCAACATCACTGAATATCTCCATCATAAAGGGATCTAGATTCTAAGGACGTTGACCCAATCGTCATGTATCAGCACAAGGAATTCAAAGAAAAGAAATACCGTAAAGATCAGGCACTCCATATCAGAAAATTTCATTCGCTATTCAGAAATCCACAAAACTGATGTCAGGGGACAATAATGGTGAAATTTTTTCGCTTTGGCAAGAACATGCGACCCCATTGAAGCAAAGCCAGAAAGTAACAGAATTTGGAGCAATCACAAGGAAAAAGTCAAACGAATCAATTCAATGGAAAAAAAGCTAAGGATAAGACATGAAAAGAACTCACAGATTCTATGGTAGACACGATGAGAATCACAAAATTAAAGCACCAGAGAGGAGAACAATTTGGGAAGGGATGTGGGATTCGGGAATATATAAACTGGGCTGAGCGCTAAGACATGGATGGGGAAACGCGTCAAACGCAATGACGCGTCAAACTGAGATGGATCTGCAAGGGAAAAAGTGATATTATCCGATTTTTTTAAATATTTACACATATTGAATCTAAATAGGTCCGGAAATTCAGTGAGAAATTACCTTATGCAAATCGAAATAAATAAATGAAGAAAATTTTTTTATTTTACAAAAAAATGCTCTTAAACTTGCGTAACAACTCTCCGTCATTAGTTAACAAACGCACTTTTGTATCTAATGCAATGTTTCACGCCAAAATGTATTTTCATCCAAGTTCTAGGAGAGAGATTGCAGAAAAAGTAGAAGAAAAATATCTTCTTATCATAAGCTTGTATATTCTGTTGGCAAACAAAGGAAAGTATTAATTTGCATATACCTAAAAGTTAAGGGGTTTGTTTAGAACAACGTTTTTAAAAGCTAAATATATATTCACAGTATTTTTCCGTAAAACGAGATAATATCTTCTATATACTACCTCGACTTGCGTAAAAGTACTTCTCAATTGCGTTTTCAGTCCGCTAAAAGGAAAAGTGTCAAAGTTTCGGTCATATACTCATATATGATTTTGATATCATCTCCTTTTAAGAAATATAAATAAACTGAATGTATTATGAATAAAATAGACAGAAATTTAAAGGGAAACAAGTAATAAACCATGAATTATATTTTTTATTTCATATTTACCAACATTGGAATTGTGAACATAATGGTTCAGTTTATAGATGTGATTTTTTTATATTGCGTATCTGGCAATAAACAAGGACATATTGATATCTTTAGAGAGGGAATGAGGTGATCGTTGAGTTCAGCGTCCACAACCTGTTCGACGAATTTACGCGAGACTTGGTGTTGAATATATGGCTTTGTGACTGACTTGCCTTTGGAATTTCCTGGTGTCATCGTTGGGGTTTAAGATTCCGTTGCGCAGGAAATCAGTGAGGGTCTCGCTGGAGGCTTCGCCTTTTTGGTAAACCGAGAAACTAGTCTTGAGAATGTGTTGAACGACGGCGGGATTGCCGGTGAAGACAGTTCGCTGGCCCAGGAAGCGGTGGAGGACGAAGGTATTGGCAGGTGATATTAGGACGATATCAGAGAACCACTGGATGCTGCGGTGGTGATATGGGCTCCAGCTTTAAAAGAGGAGCCAATTAGAGGGTATGATTTTGGGAGGGCCGTCATGGATGGAGAAGCGATCCATTCTTCTTGTTGTTGTTGCCGTTGATGTTTGCTGAGGATGGAGACAGGAACAAGGAGGTGGAGAAGAAGAAGATGGAATGGCAGGAAGAGAGAAGAGAGAAAGAACGAAGCCTAGAGTTGGATAGACATTGAAGAGGGAAGAGAAAGAACAAAGCCCAGGTCAGAATGCATTTTAGAAAATGATTTTTATTTAAAATGCATTTATGTTTAGATAAACGTTGGATTTACAATTCATTCTATCAAAAATGAACTTTTTTGGTTAGAATGTATTTTGAAAGGGAGTTGTCAAACGCTTAAATCTGCAAGTTAACTAGAGCTGGGAAACGAGCCGGCCCGCCAGTCCGACATCTCAGGCAACCCGGCCCAGCCCGCCACTTTTTCTTTTCTTTTTTATTTTATTTTTTTATTTTTATGATTTTTTTAAATAATAAAACTTTTTTACATAAAATTTATAAAGCCCTTTTGATTTTTTGGAAGAAAAATACAATACATTTTTGAAAAATATAATCAACAATGTTTTAAAATACAAAAACATAATACATAATCAACAATCTCCAAAGTAAGTATGTATTTAAGATGAAATAATAAAGTTTAAAACAATATTTGAAGCCACTGAAACCTATCTTCTTGCTACAAATAAATGTAAAAGATTTATTTTTTAAAAAATAAAAAAACAAAAAAAAGGGCTGGCCCGTGGATTGGTAGGCCAGCCCACCTTAAGCCCGTTTGACCCGTTTTTTGACGGGCCGCCATTTAGGCAGCCCGAACTTGCCCACGGGCTCAACCCACAGGCTGAGCTCGTTTTACCAACTCTAAAGTTAACGGATTTTTAAATTCAAAATATATTTTAGATCTCTGAAGGAATTGTCAAACAAGCGCATTCTTGATTGCTGGTGGATTATAACAAAACTCATAACAAAGGAATAATGGAAGTCAAACTACATGTCATGAGATGGATCTAATTTAGTAGAGCACTGATTTGCTTTGGGTAAGTAGCTGAAAGAATCCTCCATTGATATTATTTTTGTTTAACCACCAGGACTGCGTCAAATTGATCTATGAATGTGAGATGAAAGGTGTTTTTTAAGGCGCAGGAGGGTTTATTAATTGTCCACTTACACATGTAGAGCCAAAGGGGTGTATGTCTATGATCCGTAAGATGTGACTATAAAGACATGAAATACAAACATTGACGCCATGCAAAGTTGTAAAACATCACTGAGGTTGACGTTGATAAAAAGTCTTGCCCATAACCTTGTCATCCAAATCCAATCATCATGGGTTCAAAATTGTTGATGCGAGGACTTTGAAGATTCCGATACCAAAAGAGTCAGGGAGGGTTGTCGGAGATGAGCTTGTGCTTCCCCTTCCTCTTCTTCATGTGGACGCAGGGGATGGAGCTTGACAGAGAGAGAGAGAGAGAGAGAGAGGAAAATCGCAGGAAGAAGAAGAGAGGCAAGCAAGCAAGCTAAATGGGGCCTTTTTACTAAGAATCGTTAGAACAATTTTAGAGTGGTGTAGAAATCGTCCTTGCAGTGCACGGATTCTGGCTTAACTAAAAAGTCAGAAATTGTTGGACCTGGCTAGGGTTAGATTATGTTGCTCATCACTTATTTCAACAACTGTAAATTATATAAATTTATTTTTTTTTGGGGTGATAACGGACATGCAAATTTTATCAGCATTGGCAAGAAGGTGCGAAGAAGCAACACTTGGAGGAAAATTTAGAATCTTGTCAATTTTTTCCTTTCCTGCAATATTTTTTTGGAGACTTGTTGCTTGTTGTCCAAGCTCTGAAATGGAAAGAAAGACCGATCTTCCAATAAAATATTTCAAATATTATTTACTGTGATCTCGATATAAATACATCTTTCTCCATAAAAGAAACAAGTTAAATTCAAATTATTTGATGGAACTGTAGAATTAAGATAATATTTTTATTTACACGATTGATTTATTCCCTCCATAAAAGTTCACATATTTTCTGCCATGAATTCACATATTTAATCAAATGAAAATGACATTTTTTTTTTATTAAGGACTTGAAAGAGAGTTTTAGGCCAAAGCATGAATCCTCACCGGGAAGCCGCCCTTCATCTTGGAGGTCAAGAAGGCAACGAGCTGTGGTTCCATCCCTTCCGGCATGGTCGGAACCACCTTGAATCTCGTCAGAATCGCACCCACCACCCTCTTCATCTGCAAGTACGCCATCTCCTTCCCCAGACAGATCCTTGGTCCCGCCTGAAACACCGGATAGCTAAACGGATCTCTCGCCACGTACCTCCACTTGTTTGATTCATCACCGCTTTCCTCTCTCTCCAACCACCTCTCAGGCTTATACTCCGCCCAATCGCTCCCCCACAGCTTCTCCATCCTTCCCATGGCGTACACATGATACATCACTCTCATTCCCTTCTTCACGGCGGTCCCGTCTGGCAAAACGTCGTCGGCCACAACTTCTTTCACATCCAACGGCACCGGCGGGTACAGCCTCATACTCTCGCTCAACGCCGCGTGGGTGTAAACCATATCTTTCACTTCATCGTACACTAGAGCTTCGGATTTCTCTCTCACCTCCTTCACAATCTTCTTCTCCACTTCAGGGTGCTTCGAGAGAAGCCAGAAAAACCACGTTAAAGCGGCGGAAGTGGTGTCCTTACCTGCCAATATGAAGCTGATTACTATGTCCGTCACGAAGTCCTCGTCCGAATGACCCGAACTCAGGAACCTGGATAGCATGTCGGCTGATTCAAGAGAATCCCCGTCGGCGAGCTGGCGTTTCTTATCTCTGACGATGGTCTTTGCGAAGTCGCGAACCTCAGAGATAGCTTGCCGTAATGTTTTTTCGGATCCGATGTCGAGAAGCTTCTGTATTTGCCATATTAAGGGATGCACGTGAGAACCCCTCCTGGTGCTGATCTCGGTGGCATCGTCGAAAGCTTGAGCGAACTTGCTCTGTCCCAGTGATGGCAACAAGTACTCTGGATCAAACCCGAAAGCGATTTTGCAGATGTTGTCAAACGCGAATCGCTGGAGGATGTCTTGGAAATCAAGGACTAGGTGTTGGGCCGCCGCCGTGGCCAGAATGGGAATGAGACGATCGTTGAGCTCAGTGTCCACAACATGTTCGACGAATTTACGCAGAGACCTTGTGTTGAACACATGGCTTGCGACTTGCCTTTGGAACTTCCAGGTGTCACCGTCGGCGTTGAAGATTCCGTTGCCCAGGAAGTCAGTGAGGGTTTCGTGGAAGGCTTGACCTTTTTGGTAAACGGGGAAGCGGATCTTCAGAATGTGTTGTACGACGGCGGGATTGCCGGTAATGACAAATAGCTGCCCTAGGAAGCGGTGGAAGACGTAAGTGTTGGCGGGTGATATTTGGACGACATCGGAGAGCCACTGGACACGGCGTTCGTAGTTGGCTATAAGGTCTAAGTAAGAACCAATGAGAGGATATGATTTTGGGAGTGCCTTGGGGGTTGGGGAAGTGACCTCATTCTTCTTCTCGTTGGTCTTGTTTGCAGGGGACGGAGCTCTGAAGAAGAAGAAGAAGAAGGTCGGAAGAAAGAGGAGGAGAAAGAAGAAAGCCAAGAGTTGGATGGTCATATTGTTGAACGCCGAGGGGTTATGGCAGAACTCTGAGCAAAGGAATAATGGAAGTCAAAGTATCACGACATGGATCTAATGATCTAATTTGGTACGAATTTGATTTTGGTACGTGAATGAAGGAATCCTCCATTGTTGCTTATATATATATATATTTATGTATAGCGTGGAGTGGACGTAGCTATGGGAGAGAGGGAAGCCTTTGAAGTGTGAAAGCGCACAAGGCCTTTGTCGTTGACTTGGCTAACAGGGTGTTTGGATTATCTTTTTTTTAACAGGTTTTAGTGCTTTTATAAACAAAGTCTAACGAGTGCATGAGGCTTGCAGATTAGGTAGACTAATTTGCCTCATTTATATATATTTATATAATCTAATCATACATATAATTATTTTAAAAGAGAGCTTATATATATATAATTAAACAATTTATTTAACCTTTTTTAAAAATGGTCAACTAATTTTTACATTAAGGATGAAATTTATAAATCCATAAAGTTGGACATTATATTAGTGGTGACTCGCTTGGAATCATTCCGATGATTAAGAAAATAAATACGATAATGGAAGATTAAATTAAATATTTTAAAAGATCAGCATTTGGTTAAAATTTAAGAAGTATGAAGGGGACCGGTTAGGTCGGTGGAGAGCAGCGGCTGAACGCTTCTTCCATCTTTTAAAAGTCCAAAAAATGACCCCGCACTCTCTGTCGTCTCATGCAGGCATTTTCACCTTTCTTACACCAGTGTGAACGAATGCCTTCTGTTCAACAAGATCGTATAAATGTCATTAAAAACACGGCATTGACTAAAAATGCCACTTTGGGATCTTTTGCCTTTGTGAATATATATAGATTCAGAGAATGGTAAGACGTAAGAGGACACAAGGATGTTTTTACACAAAGATGTTTTTAGTGGGAACACCGTTTCTCCAATGGTATACGCAAACCGAGATAAAATCAGTAAAAATCAACTTAAAATCCGTAAAATCATATTGAAATCCGCAAAGTGCCTTAGAATCTCTAAACTCCTTTTTCCCAACGGAATTTCCAAACACACACTAGTTATAATTTGTGAGAACGAAGGTGCGTGGTAGAAGCTTATTTCTTCTCAGTGTCTGCTATGTGTGTGTATATACATGTATATAATAAGGGTTATTTCTTTCTTGAGGGATTAAAGTAACTAAGTACTTAATTAATACTCATAACATATGTAGTTTAATTTATTTATCTGGTTTCTTCTAAAGGGGGCTTCTTCGCCAAACTCTTAAGCTTACTGGACAAGGGATTGAACCATTCCTTTATTGATTGCCTCATCCATCCATTAGTGGGGACCCATATCGATCATTGATTTACTACTGAATTATATTCATGGTCAATAAAGTGAAGTTGTTTTAGTCTGTTTTGGTGAAATGGCTTTATCAAACGTGGTGTGCTTGTTTGGGAACTTCATTCCCAAAACGGAGCACGTAAACTAAGACAAAATCATATTAAAATCTGTAAAAATCATCTCGAAATCCATAAAAATCATCTTAAAATATCCAAAACTATCTAGAAATCCATAAACTCCGTTCTCCCAACAGAACTCCTTCCTCCTAACGGAGTTCTCAAACACATAATAATATTCCTCCATGCATGCACGTGAGATGTTCTCATTTGGCTTCTCCATATATTTTTACACGCCACCCACACTTATATCTCTTGCACTGCACGATAATTAATCTCAAATGACAAATATATATATTTTCACACACACACATGCATGATCACGTACCCATAACAGGCGCTGGAGGGTTGATCAGGAGGAGAGTTGACTTTGTGGGCCCCATTCAACAAAAAGTAACGGTGTTTTACATAAGGTAATGGCCTCGTTACTTTTGCTCCATTCTGACACCTATCCAAATCATTTTGTCCATTTCGCTCTTTCAGTGACATTTTGTCAAATATACACCTTAACTCTTTATTAATGAATATGTATGGCATAAGGCTTTTTGGTCGTTAGGTTTTTAGTTAGTTATTGGTGATGTGAAAGTTGATAGTATACGTTTTTTTTTAATTTTCATTGATTCTGTTTTTGAGTGGTGAATACGAAGCAGGAGATGGATGTGCTTGTTTGGGAATTCCCTATTCCCAACGGTGCACATAAGTCAAGATAAAACTATCTTGAAATTCGTAAAGACTATATCGAAATCCATAAAAACCATCTTAAAATCTGTAAATTCTTCTTAAATTCTGTAAGTTATTCTCGAAATCTGTAAACTCATTTTTTGTAACGAATTTTCAAACACACATTAAAAGGCATCGCAATAGACATGCAAGAGGTAAGAAGGTGGAAGAAGTCATGGCAGACTAATAATATAATGAATAAATGTCTTGAAGCTAATCTCTATGCTCAGAGATATATTATTCGGTCTGGTTATGATGATATTACAGGATTCAACTTATCCCTTTTTGTTTATAATGAGATTCATATTTTTAAGTTAAAAAGGATGTAATTGAGTTGATTTAGGGTGTGTTTGGAAATCATTTCAAAACAGCTTTTATGGATTTAAGGGTAAAACCTGAATTTTGGAGAATAACTTTTACAGATTTCGAGGTAAAACCTATGTTCTAAAATATTGTGTTTGGGAAGTTATTGGCTTTTACGAAATTCGAGGCAAAAAGTATGTATGAAAGAGAAAAAAATAAAAAATAGGAAAGAGAAAATTTATTAAAAAAAATTTGTGATTTGATAAGAAAATTGCTTATTCAAAACCTGGGTTTCAGACCGATGTTTTATATCTAAAATAATTTTTTTTAAAATGTGAGTACTTAAATAAAATTTAAGTTTTAAAGTAAAATCTTAACTTTTAAAATTAAACCTAAATTTTAAAACGAGAAACCAAACAAACTTTTGATTGTTGGAGCTGCAGCCTGTAAAAGTCAATGCATTATTATGGATATCTATTACATACGGTGCTCGATATGATGTGCGTTGCATCTTTCAACGATTTAAATACAGAATTGGGTATGATAATTAATGTGTCTGGTTGGAAAAGCAGTATATAAATACTTTTATGTAAATTGAGGTAAATATGTGAAGAAAATTATTTTAATTTCCAGAAAAATATCATTAAACATGCTTTTGAAAAAGTTATAAGCTTTGCCAAACGGATATAATGTTATATATTTATATCGCATCCAGCAATCAATTTAAGATTCAGTTTAGAGATTAAAAATATTAAATAAATTACTTAATCATAGCGTATATTTGAAAATACTTATGTGAATCATTAGATTATATATCAGCATATAAATCGGTTGAATTAATTTGAAAAAAATAAGAAATGTATAAATTAATTAATCATGGAAGCGTACTAACAAGTCATATCGGTTGCATCTTTATCTGCACTTTAAATATTGAGTTGGGTATGATAATTAATATCTCATATATATATATATTTATTATCACTAACATAAGGGTCCGATAACTTTTTTGGGATATCAAGAAGATTAAATAAATTATTTAATTATATATATATATTCTGAATTACGTATGTGTGTAATTAAATTATAAATCAGTTTCTAAATCAATCAAATTAATTTAAAAAATGATATATCAGTTAATTAATTAACTTTCTCAATACTTCAAATTAAAAATTAATTAACTTTTATATTAAAAATTAGAGGTATCGTTATTATAATTGAAAGACTACGCAAGCACGGTGCTTTAGAGAAACTAGGATGGGCGTTTTCTGTTGGTGGTTTGTGTAGCGTCTCTATATAAATTTAAGTTACGAATATCATATAAGAAGTTTTATATTTCTCTCTCAAGCCATTGGTGAGTTTCTTCGCATCTATCTTATGTTACTGCCCCTCCCCCACTTTCTTCCTTCTTGTCTACGTGTATTAATAATTATATTTTCATATATTGTCAATATTTATATGTTGTTTTTATTTTTGTTCTTCACTTGTAATTAATATCTAAATTGACTGTTTGACTCAAATAGAATCGGTACATATACAATGTGCTTTTAGATTAGCGGTATACACTACATTTTCAACGTTATTTACAGTTTATGAGGTAAATATGTGAGAATAGTTTTATCTCGACTTACATAAACGTGATTTTTCAATGCTCACACAAACATGCATATAATCGTTGCGGAGGCCCAAGCCCCATTTGAAAGTAAATTGAATACTCAAAATAATAAAATTTCAAAGGGTTGATACCACTTTCCGTCTTTTAAAATTTACCTAATTTTGATTTTAGTCCCTTAACTTTAAAAGTAGTAATTTTGGTCATTTAATTTTGTTCTATTTATATTCGTTAGTCAGTAAGGTTTGAAAACAACTTAGAGCTGCAGATGATGGTGTTAATTTTGCTGATGCAGAGCTAACTTTGTTAAGTTGCTTAAGTGGTATGCTGAGTAGCTGACATAATTGGTTGATTAATACAATTCATTGTCTTTGAAGTTTCACCCAATGTTGCTTTTGGTCCCTTAACTTTGAAACATGTGGTTTTGATCTTTCAAATTTACTCTGTTTATAATAATTGATCCCAAAAATTTTAAGAAGGACTTAAAAATGCAGTTGACAGTGTTATTTTTGTTGATGTGGCACTGACTTCATTAAGTTGATTACGTGACACGCTGATTGGATAGCTGACGTAATGGGTTAATACCACTTTTGGTCTTTGAAGTTTTAGCCAATTATGGTTCTAGTCCCTCAACTTTAAAGCCGATGATTTTAGTTATTCAAGCTTGCTCCATTTATAATTGTTGGTCTCCAAAGTTTGAAAATGATTTTGAGCTGTAATTGATATTGTTAATTTTGTTGATGTGACGCAAACTTTGTTAAATTGCTTATATGGCATACTGATTGGGTAGCTGCTGCCTTCACAAAATGTACATCAAAATAGAAACTTTTATTTCTAAAAATTTATAAAATAGAAGAAGGAAAGAGAATCACTCCCCCCTCAATTTCTTCACGAAAGAAGGGGAAAGTAAGTTGCAAAGGGGGCCGAGGAGGGACACTACTCGGCATTTCACTCCGCTGATAGATAACTATTTTCTTATTTACAATTTTTAATGCGATTTTGAACTCGTTTTGAATCCTTTATCTATATAATTTTCTATTTGATTGTGATTTCACCCTATGATTCTCCCATACCTTCCAATTTTTTTATCCTACCTGTGCTCTTCATTTGTAATGTCAGTTGTTATTTGTCACGGGGCCATTACTCTCTCCCCAAAAGAGCTCTTATGAGGGCGTGCAGCGTGCCCGCTTATATAGCCCAGCACCCTCCCGAGTCTCTCCGATGTGGGACTTTGACATATTTCTTTGCATAGTTCAATATTATAAATTGTGTAGTGAAGTGTGATGGCTTCTAGTAGGAGCTCTTCGTCGCAAAACATACGAGCAATTTAACGGAGTTAGCGTCATGTCAGTAAAATTAATATCGTCAAATGCAACTCCATTTTTTAACTATCATATTTTTAAATAATAATTTTTAATAAAAATTGTCAGTTTAAAAATATAAATCCTGATAATTTAAAATCAAATATGGACAATTTGGATCTAATGTGTTAGGGGCCATCAAATTGATTAGCACTCAAACCAGGCCCGAAATTGTTCTGATAATTTATTTTCCTATTTATTGTATTTCAATAAAAAAATAGACCGCTAAATAGGTTGAAGTTGGGGGTAGGATGAAAGTTGGGTAAGAGGTGGAAAGTTTAGTTTTGTTAGTATCCTCAACCAACTAGCGCTCACTCCTTTTTTTTTTTTTTGTATACATAGGCTCACTACTTTGATTTAAAATAACTGAGAATATCGTTCTTTTGTACAAAAATGCTCATTTTTTTAATATAAGAATCTGTTAATTTTTTTTAAATATCAGGTAAGTCAAATACAAGTACTATTTCGGATGCAATAGAATTTACCCGGGAGGGACCCATTCTGTTTGAAGTGAGGTAAAATATTCAAAAAAATAAAAAAAATTTGGGAAATTTGCAATTAGGTCATAAATAGGAGAATTAATGAATAAAATATTTCAAAGATTCACAAAATTACCTTAAAGTCCCAAGAATAACTGTTGATGTTATCATTAACAATTTCCTCTCGAAATTTATGGTAATTTTATGAATTTTGGAAACATTTTATTCATTAATTATCTTATTCGGGACTTGGTTGTAAATTTCCTTAAAAATTTCATCACATATAAAAAGTATAAAACTGAAGCGTGCCCATATGTAAATTTATTTTTTTGGGGGTGAGGACGGGTGTACAAATTTTATCAGCATTGGCAAGAAGGTGCGAAGAAGTATTCACTTTGAGGAAAATTTAGCAGCTTGTTAATTTTTTCCTTTCCTGCAATATTTTTTTGGAGACTTGTTGCTTGTTGTCCGAGCTCTGAAATGGAAAGAAATACCAACTTTGCAACGAAA